>VOQK01003967.1:0-10084 GCA_015052645.1 Benitochromis conjunctus | reverse complement strand
TTTATTCGTTCTATTTAGCTAAATCTGATACACTAAATGATCAGATCAGTTGCACAGTTGAAGCTTAATGACTACAGCAGTCTGCCCAGACATTTGAATAAATACCTGTTTGGACATAAACTGAATAACTGAAAGTTATAATCTTCATGAAGGGAGGATCCATTGGTACACCTTTATGACAAATGTTTCCAGTTTGCTGAGGAATGATGCAATGACAGAAAATGATGTGTTAGAAAGGGGAAATCCCACAACACCAGAATACATTCTGATCTGTACCTCCTTTAAAAAAAAGCTCCTTATAAGGAAAGACAGTTAGATGTCACTACAGGCAACATGGAGGAGAGTGACGCATATTTCATCAGATAATTCCTATTTTAAAACAGAAACCAAGGAAAACTCCATGAAGTCTACTATCAAGAAAACGCACGAGAGAGCTGCCTCAAGGCTAGCTCAGTGATATATTGGTCGAAAACTCACAACAAGCCTTATAGCTCAGAAGGTTTGGTGTGTATTGTACATATAGAAAGTACCGTATAAAGATTTAAAATATGCCACATTTCACCTCTGATGCCTCCTTCAAGGTCAAAGTGATAATAATGCTATATAAAGCTATTTAAAACTGTGTTTCTTGCTCCCATTGTTTGCATTGGCAACGTATAGACATAATGAATGACACATGGGGATTCTAAATATCACATTACTTTGGACCTCGCTTCTTCGAGGTCAAATGACAGGACTTAGTGCAGCTGAATCTTTGATTTTATTTATTTTCTGCTCTGTTTTACTTGCATCGATTTGAAAGTGTGAGTGTAAACACAGCAAATAATTTTATTTTATTCGCTGGAATATACAGAAAATAGGTTTAAATGTTAAACATATTTCTTCCAGTCAAAGACTGCTGCATATAATAAAATGTGTGCTTGATACATAAAGTTAAAAGTTTAAAACTAATAAAACAAGTTTTAAAAAGAGACTTTTTCATTTGATTCAATTTTATATGGTGAATTATGCAGAAAAAATTGAATTGGGCTCAAAGGTCTATTGCTTTATAACATATTCAGGTTGTGTATCATGTTTTTAAAAAGTAACTGAGTAATAAAGTAACTAATTACTTTTGAAAATAAGTAATCGGTAAAGTGATTCCTTTCTTGGAGAAGTAATTAGTAACTAATTATTATTTTCAAGTAACTTGACCAACACTGATAGTGAGTGAAAAAGGTGAATGAAACAGAAAGAGTCTGGGCAAAGGTCAAATAAGGTCAAACTTTGTTGAAAAATGTCTTTTGTCTGTAAAACTTTGCTTAAAATCCTGCTGCTGTAGTTTGTATTGGCACTGAGGAAATGATACGGGCCTATGGGGATTCTAAATATCATGAATGAGCTAAATGCAATTCCGTTCCCTTAAAAGTAAATCCTGCCCAGAGAGCGAGTTGCTTCGATGGAGGTTTTCCACTCGTGCTTTCTCTTCTTCCTCTCTTCTTCTTCCTGTTCTCCGTGCTTCTTGTTGTGGAGCGGATCCCCTACTGCTCTCGTGAGGTCAAACATGACATCACCTTTCTGGTGATATCAGTGGTACAACACGGCTTACGTAGAAGGTGGCAGATTGCATTTTTGTGGATGCAGGTGCACCATCAGAGTACCAGGTGGCTGTGTGTAGATATGCTGACTCAGCACAAATCGTCTCTTTTCGCCCTCACAGACTTCAGAGCCCACCGTGCAAACGATATGGGCAGCCCTTTGTAACAGATGCACTGTGGCAGTCCTACTGCTGCGAGCGCTGGCCTGTTGTCGCCGTCATCAGTAACACCATCATCTGTTAAATATGCATTTGTTATTTTGTCTCTGTTTTGCCGTCTGCTTTGAAATGGAAATTGTTGCAAGACAAATCTTTTAAAACGCATCAGTAGAGGGCGCTACAGCACAAGTCCAGTGTGAGTCCTCTGGATAGATGGACTAGAAGGCTGTTTTTTTTTGTTTGTTTGTTTGTTTATTATTTCTGAAGAAATTGAATTTCTAAATTATTAAATGAGATGATAGAAATTATAAAAATGATGGTTGTTTTTCTTTTGTGGTTGCTTCTGGGGGACTACAGGCAATTATAAACCCTTTACTGCAGTAAAGCACCCAGTACGGTTGCCTGCTGTTCTACAGTTCCTGACAGAAAGAAGCATCATTAACCAGCAGATTTCATTTAACCAAATCTAAGTGGTTTTTGCTGTTCATCTCTCTCTTTCCTATTCAGTTTGCAGATACTACCCATCATATATGCCCCTCTTTCTTTTAGATGTCAACAATTATAACAGCTTCAAAACAAAACAAACATTCTCTGTCTTTTCATATACATATATATAAAATATATGTATATAAATATTTTTCTTATTCCAGACAGGAATGGTGAGAGAAGTGTTTACTTTTAGGAGAGGACAGAGGATGGTGTCTGTTCTCACAGCAAACAGCTTGGGATTGACAGCTGATGCCACCACCTGAACTAGCAAGAGAATAATGAGGATCGGGAGGAAAGATAAAAACACACCAGGGGACTTTAATAAAAATACAGCTTTAATATTCATGATCTGAGCGCAGTGCTGAGCGAAAGGAATAAAAGGCATTCCTGCCACAGTGCTAAATGTGAGCCAGTTTGGTTCTTCGCTGAATTCTTGCTGTTACTGATAACAGTCCTGATACAGTGAAAATAGGACTGGTGGTGGATGAAATAGGGCATGAATAGAAATAGCTCAGTAGCCTGGGCACCAGTCTCTGGGGGGAGTGCTGTGTTACTTGCCTCATGTGTGCTGTTAAGCTGATGGCTGTCTATTCTCCATCCAGGTGCGTGTGTGGGAGATCCTGCCCAGGACTCACTGGCTCCTGGAGTCCATGAGAAAGCATAAGGCCTCTGCCAAATGCATTAAGATTAAAGGCATTGACAAGGAATGTGTTATTGCCAGCTCAGATGGGGCCTGCATAATCTGGGACCCGGTTGAAGCCAGAACTCGCCCACTCAACCCCTTATGCTTTCTTTTCACTAAACGAATTCATATAAAGAAATTATTGAAATGATTTTAGTTCCTAATGATTGCCATTACCTTGTTAAACTTTTCAGAAACTTCTGCAAAACATCCTGTAAAAATACTTTTTCCTAAGGGTGTGCTGTTTCCTCGCCGTGTCTGCCAGGTGGTCACAAATAATGGTGATCGGCACTGCCCCACTGCACCTCCCCTTATTACTGAAAGAACCACAAGAGGGGCTTCCACACCATAAGTCAAATAAAACTAAACTTTCACCGCGCTCTATTATGTTTGATGAAGTTCAGAAATGTACAGAAACTACAAACTGGTGTGCTGTTGCCTCTGGTTGTATTTTATCGTGTCAAGGCAGCCCTAACAGGGCAGTGTGACAGTGATAGTGCATTGTTCTAGCAGTTAAGGCGGTGTTTGTTCCCGCAGCATACGGCATATGTGACTCAGGCAACCAGATGGGCTCTGCTGCCTACTTCATCTTTAGGGATGACATTTTCTTCTTTGCAGTGAAAAGTGTCACAGAGGAAAACTGGCGCTTCATTTAGAGGCATAACATTAGTTAACTACTGGGCCAAGACGCTGCAGAACTGATTATATATGCTGCGGCACTCTGAAAGAAAAACACTCTGCTGTGTATTTTGTCCTTATAATCAGAACTTTGAGTTGGTACTACATTAATGTTTTAAAGGCTTGCGGCTTTATATGAGAGCCTCCTCACATCAAAGACAATAAAGCATGGGCCGTGCATGCAGGAAAACATCTATCTGCTTTATAGCATTTTTTATTCAATTCAATTTCAATTCAACACTATTTATGAAGCACCAAATCATAACAATTGTCTCCGCAAGGCAGTTTATTTTTTAAGGTAGAGAGCCTACAATAATCCAAAGAAAACCCAAATGATCAGATGACCCCCTATGAGCAAGCACTTGGAGACAGTGGGAAGGAAAAACTCAATTTTAACAGGAAGAAACCTCCAGCAGAACCAGGCTCATAGAGTGGCGGCCAGCCGCTACAACTTGTTGGGGGTGATGGGGATGAAGACAAAACAAAAGACACGCTGTGGAAGAGAGCCAGAGATTAATAATGATTAATGATTACATGCAAATGCAAAGTGGTGTATAAATACATAGTGAGTGCGAAAAGGTGAGTGAAGAAGAAATACATCTTAGGAAGTCCTCAGCAGCCTGCAATAGGGATAGGCTGCTGGGGGCTGGGATGGCTCAGGATCATGTAGAAATAAAAAAATGTGTTGCCCCTCTTGCCCTGTGTGTGGTCTTTTCAGGTCCTCTATGAAAGGCCTGGATGCTTGAGGGTTCTGCCCGGTATCTTTGCCACTCCTAGGACTGCACTTCTAGACAAAGATCATGGGTGTCATTCCTGGGATCTGCTAGAGCCACTCACCCTGAACAGATACCAACAACAAGAAAGTCCTGGGTTTGAATCCACCATGAGGCGGGGTGTTTGTGTGGAGTTTGTATGTTTTCCCCGTGTCTGTTGATTCTAAATTTCTCGTAGGTGTGAATGTTTGTCTGTCTATGTTAGCTCTGCAACAGACTGGCGACCTGTCCAGGGGAGATGGGGGGTTGAGAATCTCTCCAAAAATAACATCAAATAACGGAAAGAGGAGGCCGAAACATGAAGGAGACAACTGCCAAACAGAGGTGGTTATGGCTTTGCCACAGACAGCTCAGCATTATAATGATGGATGGTAGCCACTCAAAGGTGCCCGAGGCTCTTTATTTCAGAAGTTAAAAAGTTGGATAGTGAATGATGCAAATATTTTGGTCCAAGACTTTTGGCAGACTTCCTTGTGCCTTCATTGGACTTTAAAAAAATCCTGAGCAGGTCTGTCTGTTTTGGACTTGTTGTGACAGAGAAAACATACAAAAAAAAGAGTCTGTGCTGATGCAGGCACTACTTCAATTTAAACATGATTTCATTTCATGGAAGTTAGATTTGCTTGACTATATTTTGCATTGCCTCTGTGGCTTCACGTGAAAAGGTGCTGTGTTTGGGAAGTGATGCATGAGAGACAGAGAGAGACTTCCTCTTTGCTGCTTGGAAAGTAGGCCTCCGGCTTTGCTTGGTTGGGTACAGGCCTTCAGATTCAGCGTGTAGTATTCAGACTGCAAGCCCTTCTGCTGTATGCACTGACAGCTCTTTCAGGCTCTCAGCTTAGAGCACTTCATGAGTTTTCTCTCTCTTGAAATTGAGCCTCCTGGTGGGATTGTTGTTTCCTACCAACAACAACAGCAGGTATTTCATATCATCATCAGTGCCACTCTGAAGGGAAGAAGAGTAGGAGGCTCTTGGAGAAAACTTGCCTCAGTCTCACTCATCAGGTTGCATTAGGAGGCAGCAGGAGCTTTGGTCATAACGCTTTTGCTCGCTGCTGCAATAAACCTGCAGTTTTTAGTGTTATTATAAATGACAGCCCAGTGTGATTAAACATATCTATGTGGTGAGCAAACGAGATAAGCTCTCCCATGCTTCATGGTCCAGTAATGATAGTAATAATCCAGAACACCGTGACCTGTGATAAAAGCTTCCAAGGCTTAGCTAATGAATTTCTGCTGGAGGCTACTGGGGTCACTCGCACACACACGCACACGCGCACACACGCGCACACATGCACACACGCACACACACACACATGTTCATTCAAGATATGCACCCCTTCTTTTTTATTCAGAACTGGTAGAATTCGGGACATTAGACTAGCAGTTTCATTAGCAGTCATATCTCTGTGAAAGGCCAATAAACAAGAGTTTAATTTACTGGCATTGGCCTCAGGGGAGAGAGTTGACTGCAGGGAGCTTTGACAGCGTTACCCACGTAAGTAATATCATCTTCGCAAAAAACGATTCATTGTATAACAGAAGTTGAGGTATGCTGGCAGTAAAATGTGGAATAATAAAGGAGATTCCATATAAAAGATGCACTGATGCAAATGTATCCTCTGCCAAAGGATCTGTGGAATGTGGAAATGTGAACTGGAAGATCTTACACTTGTGATGACTTTAGAATAGCATTATTGATTTCTTCATAAAACAGCCTCACGCTGCATCGGATTTTGTGCTGACGTCTAAATGGTTTTCTACTTCATTCCAGTATTTTCCTTTAATAGGGTATTTAAAAGTAGAATGGGAGGCAGAGCCTTCAGCAGAGCCTCTTCTGTGGAACCAGTTCCAAGTTTGGATTCAGGAGACAGACACCCTCTCTACTTTTAAGATTAGACTTAAAACTTTGGCTGCTGTCAGCTTCCCATGATGTGATGTTTATACACCACTCTGCATTTAATAAAAGGAGTTGTTCCTTCCCACTGTCATCAAGTGCTTGCTCATAGGGGATCGTCTTGGGGTTTTCTCTGTATTACTGTAGAGTCTTTACTTTACATTATAAAGTGACTTGAAATGACTGGGGGTTTTTTTACTTGGTGGTACATAAATAAAAAAAAAATTAAATGAATTGTTCAGTTGAAATCTCTGTCAGATATAAAGTAAGTCTTGATATTAAAACTTGTATGATGTAAAAAGTTTATATGATAGCTAAAAACATGGAAAGGTTCTTGAACATAAGCGGAAGGATAAAAAAGCTTTTTCAATTATTTCTTCAGCAGAATTATCAAGTATAAAAATTTATTCTGGGGGGGGGGTCATGATTCATCCACATCTTTTTTTAATACACATGCTGCCTATTTCAAATCCACGCTAATTTCAACAGGATTCAAACAGGCTATTGAACGACTCTCCCTTCTGAGCCTTTCCTTGTTGCAAAGATCCACTGACAGTTCAACTTAAACTGTCAGGCAGATGGTCCCTCATTATTTTCAAGTATCCTGAGACAGGATGCATAACTCACTTGACTACAAGCTTTCCAGTGCTCGAGATAACCCCACAACATAAAATTTCCACCCTGATCTTTCACAGCTGGTATAAGGTTGTTCCACTGAAAAGCTGTCTTCATTTTGTACCAGACATGTCTGTCTTTTATCTTTGATTTGTCTGTCCAGGCCAAATTATTCCAAATGCTCTGGTGTTTTTCCGATTCAAGAAAAACCATTAACGGTATGTATTCTTTAGAGCTCCTCCCGCTCTGTCTTAAGAGTAGAAGTGGGTGAGTTCATTCAAGAATTGATAGTATCAATATCAATGTTGGTACTGATATTGGATCAATACTAGTGTGACAGGATCGATACTTTGTTTTTATCCTCAATGTTCAGTATATAGCCAACTGAAACCTTTTTTGTGTTGACTGTCACATCATGTTATATGTTATTTATAGCCTGAGGCACATTTAGGGAACAGAAACGGACTGGAAGTGGCTCAGAGACCACACATTTACATTCCAGGTCTTCAGAAAAAACTGTTTCAGGATACATGAAAAGCTAAGAGGTGTGATTTGTTGAATTAGCTAATTATTGTGAAAAATACAAATCACAGTGATTTAGTGGTCATTAAAATGTGTTCATAATTGGCAAACTGATGATGATTTATCTCAGAAATCATGACACACTGCTCTCCCCTCCCTTAATCTGCCTTTATAGTTGACAAAAACAAGTTTTGTACTGGAACTGAATTTACTTGCTATCAGATTGATACCCAAATTTGCAGAATCACACAGCACTACTTAAGACTGTGCTGGGGTTTCACTTCACACCAAAAGTTACGTTTGGGGATCTTGGAGACTTTTTTTTTTTTTTAATATCTAAAGGCTTTTGGCCAATAAATATATATAAAAAAATACTTCATAAGGTAGTCGGTCCAACTCCAACAACTCCAGTGCAACAGTATAAATCATATAACGTCATTGGGGTGATTTTCTACCGAATTAGTTTTGACAAGTCATAATATTTTATTTGTATTCAGAATTTTAAATGACCGGCCTGTATGACTACAAACCAAGCTATATACAGGGCTCGCTTAGGTCATCCATGTGTGGGGAAAGTGGGAGGGGGCAGCTACACAATCATAAGCCTTCTTATGAAGGCGAAGTTGGGTGCAGTGGGAGGGGAGCGCGCAGTGCTGCAACTGGACGGCGCAGCGGCTCGCATTGTCCCGGCAATGACGAGATGCTGCTTGTGACAGCGGTGTCGGAGTGATAATGAACGTCTTCAGTAAGTGTTGGGATGGACGAGGGAGGTTTTCAGTCAGAGCGCGGTGGAATAACAGTGAGCTGTTGTGTCTCTTGGCTCCTCCGCGATGGTGGCACCCCAGTGCGCTTTCCCCTCTGCTATCCGGACAAGGGACGCTGGCAGAGGAGTGACAGACGGGCATCGGAATTCCTACAATTATCAGTCTCAGAATAGCTCGGCACGGGAGTAGAGGTACTGTCATGGAGAAACAGAGCAGAGCCAACAAGGAGGAAATGCTGACAACGAAGGAGGAGAAGCGCAAAGAGAAGAAGCCGAAATCTGGGAAGCTTTTCCGCAAGAAATCGTTAAAGTCTGTGGGGAGTTTTATGAACAGAATTATCAAAACTTTGGGCACTTTCACCCACTTTGGAGACACTGACGCGCAGGACGCGGAGGATGACGATGGAGGGTTTCGGAATGGCGCACCTTGCACCCTCAGCGCCAGCTCAGGAATAATCAGAGAGGATGTACAAGTAGTTCGGGATCGGGTGGTGAAAAACACTTCGAGCACGTCGTCTTCTCTGTGCACCGGCAGAGAGAAACTACTTTACCAATATGGAGACAAAATCCCAGGTGTGCTGGGGCTGAAAAACCACGGCAACACCTGTTTCATGAACGCCGTGGTCCAGTGTTTGAGCAACACCGACCTGCTCGCGGAGTACCTGGGACTGGAGCGATACAAGATGGACATGAGCCAAACCAGAATGAACGGGGTGGTGAAAAGCGACGAAATGAGGCTTGTTAGGGGAGAAGTCACGGAGCACTTGGCGTCACTTGTCAGAGCTCTCTGGACTCTGGAGTACACCCCTCAGCTGTCTGTGGATTTCAAGGTAACCCCCCCAGCGCCAAGTCCAACAGTGTACCCCGAATTTAGTCTGCAGGTGTTTGTGAAAGGCACACATAGGCACAAAATGACATGTACTGGAAACAGTATTAAAAAGGGCACTATAGCAAGTAGTTAGCCACTACTGCATTATTAGCTCCTTGGTAAGTACAGGTGTTCTCTTTAGACACACATAATCACATGTTATTCAGACAGTATGCCTCTCACACCACTATGATTATTCTCAGTGTCCTGTTCAGATGATTATCATTTTCTATAATAGCACAGCACCGATTCCTCTGCCATGGTCAACAACAAGGGCGCAGTGCTTTGCCCTGACACTCGAGGGTTTCCCTGACAGGTGATAATGACACTGGTGCTCAGAGTTACAGCCGTCTGAGGGCACAAGGTGAGCAGGTGCCTGGCTCTCATGCTGCGCTGGGTTTGCAAATGAAGGCTTGATGGATACTCCCAACTAAAACTTTAGAAAAGATTAATAAAGGTTCACTGTGTTCACATTATTTTATGAGCAGTGTGTTAGCAGGGGTTAGGGTTAGGGGGAAATCGTTTAGATTTACCTGACTTGGTCAACTCAATATTACAGAATGTATTTATAGTAGGTTAAAAAGTTGTGATGCAAAGTTAGCACCAGAAAGAGATGATTTACTTTACACTTAAGAGTCTTTCTTCCTTGAGGATCAGGGACAGTGAGCACTATCAGGAGACCCTCAGGCTTTTCCTACTCTACCCACGCTGAAGATAGGAGGGGAAATGCAACTGTACTTTATCTGCCTGCAGCTCTTCTTTGCTCTGGATTTTTCTGAGCCTTAGCTCAATGCAAGAAATAGATAATATTGGAGCGGCGAACAAAGAGACTCACAGTGGATCTATTCTTGGAAATGCTAATTACTCTGTGAGGACGACTGCTGGAAGATCTTGACCCCTGCAGCAGAGACACGTGCATGATTTTTGTCACACTTCAGTGTGGTTACAGAGAAGCTGAAGGTTTACCTGACAGCCAGATAGCCATTATCAGGTTTTTGCGGCGTATAAATGGAGTGATGATCGTCACAGAGGCTTTTTTTTTTTTTTTGTCTTTACTCTTTT
>VOQK01003965.1:40129-61107 GCA_015052645.1 Benitochromis conjunctus | reverse complement strand
AATAATTTCAAGTACTTCTAAATGACTTTTGAACCAGCCCTACCGAGTAGACACGACCACATCAAAAAGTGGTGGAAACAGAGAAATACACAAAATATAAAAATAAAACCAAACACCTGGAATATACTGTTTATGTATCCTAAAACTCCTACTTGAGTCAGATGAGTTTTCTTTTTAAACCTGCCTTAGACCCAGCCTCATTCAAATAAATGCAACATTAGTGAAGTGAGTGAGGCAGGAGACTTCTTTGCATCACTTCAAAACAAGCTGGACTTCATTTTCAGTAATTAGGTCAGCTTAGAGCAAAAGCTTGAGAAGAATTCAGGTAGTTTAGTTGTGTTGGTTCAAACAAAAGGCGGTGAGAAGCCGACAGGTCTCTAAATGTGAACCTCAGGAACTGAACGATCTCGTCTGAAGTAAGTAGGAACACCAGGAGGGAGGGGAGAGGATGGAGGTGATGGGGGAGGTGGAGAAGGGGATGAAGAGCAAGGACAGAGAGGTGGTGTAGAAGAGGGAGGAAGTAAAGGTGGAGAGGAGGCACATATTAAAGAAGGAGAAGAGGGGACAGTAGTAGCTGATAAGGTGGCAGGAGAGGCACAAGGGAGAGAAGACTCAGCAGCTGTGGGAGAGGCAGAATGAGGAGGTGGTAAAAGGTGAAGAGTTGGGAGGGAGGAAGAAAAAGGAGACAGGGGCTTGTAAAGGGCAGAGGGAGGAAAGTGGGGAGAGAAGAACGAAGGGCAGCTAAAAGGACTTTGAGGGGAGGCGGGAAGAGGAGGGGAATAAGGCAGAGTGAAGAAGTGAGGGAGAACAGGGGCCACGGGCAGGAGGTAAACGGGAGGCGTGGAAGGGGGAGATGGGAAGAAAAAGACAGAGGAGGAAGAGAAGGCAGTGATATGTGTGGTTTGAACAGGTGGAGAGGAAGAAGAAAGGGAGGTGGTGTGCAGAGGGGAAGGCTGAGACGTTTGAGGACTTCTAAGAAGTTTTGGAGCTGTTGCAATTAGCGGAGTTCACAAGACACAAAACAAAAAGCACAGAACAAATGTTAGACAAAAACTGGTTAAAAGACAACACAGCATGTAAAAATAAAACAGGTCAACACACAGACAATGAAGTGAACATGTGACTGATGAAGGCTTAAAATCTACAAAGCTGCAAAAGCGAAGAGATTGAGCATAGGACTCATCGGGCTGCTCATCTCAGCTGATAAGCAAGAAGAGGAATCATAGTCAGCAGGAGTATCATCTCTTTGGACCCTTCACCCCAGGGTAGTGAAAATCATTTCAGGAGGTTTAAAGAGAAGGAGATGTTTATAAAAAGAGAAAGGGCAAATGCTTAGGAATACTAAGAGGCTAGACTCTACAAATTCCAACTTGTAATACCACCACTCTCTAAGAGAAATCCAGACTTTTACTAATTTTATGCAGCGCATACTAAAGTATCAAATGCAATTATAAGGTTTTGTGACTCTGTCCATAAAACCTGCATGTGCTGCTCTGTAGATCGCTCCATGGAAGTCCCATTCTGACCATGTGCACTTGTGCCTCTGTGATGCACACTGAATCTCCTCCAGTGTATAATAACAATGACTCTTTATCTCAGATCATTTAGGGAAAATGACTAAAGTTGCAGGGATCCAAATCAGATGATGAGAGCCGGTGATTTTGTTACTGCTTGCTTTTCAATCCCCTATGTGCCGGTACAAGATGACTTTCTCAAAGATCTCCCATCAGAACTTGTCATTCTTCTAAGACATCTAAAAGATGCCTGATCCTGTTCCCCAGGATCAATCTGACATCTGTGGTGAATCTTTCTATGTAAGTGGCTGACGCATTGTCTGCATTTATGCTTGTGCATGGTGCATTATATCGTAATTACCTAGTGGTTGGGTCCTTTTTTGGGGGCAAATATATTAGTTCCTCAAGTTTCTCCTGTTCTTTGTACATTCAACTGCTGTTCTGTTTCTAGATTGTAGGTGAAGAAATCTCATCACCAATGATATTAAACTCAAAAGGTCATGAAGGCTGAAATCACAGTTAGTGGTCAGAATGACTTCATGGAGTGATCTAAAAATGGCAGCCAGTTGAAAGCGGTGTAGTGGTTCACCCAGGACGTGATGTTGAAATCTGATTAAATTCAGATCAAGTATGGTTTGTGGACAAAGTAGCAGAACCATATGATAACACTTCAAATCAGATTTCTTACTAAAATGAAATTACACAACATGTCACCAGTGTTTAGACTGTTTCGTGGAAAAAGGTCCCGAATGTTTTTTTTACATTAAAAGTTCAGAAGAATGGCCATGATTCACGTTTGCCAAGTCAAACAATAACTTCTCAACTTTAAAGTGATTTTTTTTTAAAGACTTGATAGTCTTTAAGATTTGATTTGGCAAATGTACACTGGGTTAAATGAACTTTACTCTTAGAGACTCCCCTGGAGGACTTCTATGCCATGGATAAGGAGCACCTGAAATGGGCCTTGACAGCAATTAGCTCTCAGTGTCATCCAGCTTGTGCAGAGGCTGACAAGAGCGATCTTAACCCCTCACCAAAGAGCTGTAAGATTGCTAGATTCCTCCACAACCTGTAGAAAGCTGTTAGTAATGACAGACTGTGCTGTTCTAGTCTTATTCTACACAACTGCAAGGGTAGGAGCAGAAGCTATGACAGGATCCTGAAGCTGCTGAGGTTAGCAAAAGGTAGCCATTGGTGGGAAGTAGCTGATTAGTGCTGCTCAGTAGACAAGGACATTTGCTGTGGAAATTAGTCACTCAGAAGCAAGAGGAAGAGGAGGATGAAGAGGCAGGGAGTCTGCTGGTCTCAAAGCAGAGGAAGCTACAGTGGAGCGTAGAGGCTGGGAGGCTCGGAGGAACCAGGAGATGACAGGTATCACATAGCTAACAGCAGTGACACAGAAGCATTAGTATACACTGTACACTTTGAAAAAAGGCGTTTCGTTTTCAACTCATCTGTGAGTGCCGTGTGGAACAGAGCACATCCAGATCAAAATGTGCAAGTCATAAAAAAAAACAAAAAAACACTTCTGGATATGTTGAAAAGGCTTCGCCCATTTAAAGAGTGTTGAAAGTGTAATAATGTGAATCAACAACAACAGAGCAGGCAGCCCTTCACACAAAGCCACAGCCATGCATTTTGTTAATCTACGTAAGTCAGTTCCCCTTGAAATCATCTTTGCAAAATGATCCTCTCAGCTCTGTTGTTATTCAAGGCAACAGGAACAATGATCCTTGTGTTAAGATGACTTCAAGAAAACCTAATTAGACAGACTGGAAATGAGACCATTTCAGAATTTTGTTTTAAAGTGCCAAACCAGACTCTGAACTCGTCTACTGAATCCAGAGAAGAGCTTATTAGGCCTTACCCAGGGCTTTTTATCTGCTTTTTTTTCTTGAAGAAGTAAAGAAAAGTAGTGGAAAGATTTCTTTTACAGTACGACATTCATAGCAATGGTTCTGTAAAATCCATGGGAAAAAAGTTGGCATTGCGTTTGGTGGCAGAAGTTACTAATTAGTCATCGTTACTCGTGCTAATTTTAATCACGTTTACTGTACTTCCTTAAATAAAAACTGGCAGTCGGTTAACAGAGCTGCAGTAATAGCCAGGGACATAAGACAGGCTAAGGAAATAAAAAAGCATTATTATTGCTTTAACTGAAGACATTTGTGAATATAATTATGCTGTTTATTATTATTATTATTGATTCTGTCATGCTTCTCTTTTCAGTCCTTTGATATTATGTGGTTGTTGTTGAGCTGTCAAAGGGACTGGCAGTCTTGAGCCTGCAGTGCTGCTGCTTTATGAAGCTTATGCATAATTTTATTAAGGAAGCTCTGTAATCACTCATCTGCCTGCGTTCCTGGGTGTTCAGCTGCTTTTATGTTTACATGTTTACCACTTTCCCACGCTGTCAGTCTCAATACTCACATCATTTCTCTAGTCCAATCTTCTTCTCGTCATTCCCGCTTTCAGAATCTCTTTCATGCAACCCACCTCCTCCCCATCTCCACCCTCAGCCAGAGCTCTATTTAAGTCTCAGTCTTCATCTTCACCACCACCAGTGTCTAGACTCCGGGGGGGGGGTCCTGTCCTAAATCCTCGCACCGCTGGGATTTTGTTCTGCCATGATGGGTCATCAGAGTCTAATCACCAAATACATGACTTTCTCTACGACAATAAATCTAGATCTCTCCTTATTGAAATATAGTTATCTAACAATATATTAACAATGTGTTTTTAAAGTGGGAAACTGGCAAATTAATAAAAGAGAATACAGTATTTTTTAATATAAAAAGTGACTACAGTGGTCTTAAAAACACAAAGGATTAAAAACAAAGCATTTTTGTTTGAAATGTATTTGAGAACTTTTCTGTAACGTGAGGAGGGAAACAGCACACTGTGGTCAAAGTTCTGAAATGGCCTTCAATGTGTCTGTCAGAGTCAGAGACTGCTGCCATATTTCATTTTCACATAAGAGGAAAGAGAGAAATACAGAAGAGGGAGAGAAAAGGATCTGCCATACTGCTTAAAGCAAGCATGCCATTGTTAAAAATTGGTTGTTATAATTATGTTTTCATGTATCCTCATGCCATGACTGTGTTTAATTATAAAAATACACATAAACATAACTATTGTTAAACCAAATTACAGAGCAGTGCCCTGCCCCATCTGAAAAATTCAAGAAATGCATTTATCAGCGGGGACAGAGGCGGCATTCATTTCCTTCATCATGCTTTTGTAAATCTGACAAAAACAATGAAACATACTAAAAGTTTCATGCACCCAAAAATGGTACAGAGTTTCCTGCGCTTAATTAAAATCGATAATATGGGAACGAATTTCTATCAATCTGTCACGTGTCATTACAGTTCCAAAGACTGAGTGTTGTGAACGAATTGCACCGGCCTGTGTTGGTAAACGAACAAGCTGACTGCTCAATAAACACGGCTCCAGTGCGTTTACTACCTGACGGTCCATTATCTGGCATGAACTCAATGAACCTGCTGGAGCATTAATTCACTTTGGTCATTAACTTCCACAGTTTAGTCAAGCCTGATTGGTTCAATATTTATTTACGCAGTCGTGTCCGACTGCCCCTGGCTGAGAGAGGTGGTGAAGAAGGGTGAAGGGATAGACTGAGAGAGAGACTGAGTTCAGCTAGGGTGGGCTACACTTTACCATCGGACTGATCCGGGAATACTGCGTTATCATCGGCAAAGCAGCGTGTGCCTGAAATGTTACCGTAGTCAAATATGGGCCCTTCCAGCAAAGTCACAATATCCAACCGATTGATCTTAGTCAGCACCGCAGTTAAAGCATCCGCTGGGGAGGGGAGAGACAGGAATTACTTCATAAGGTGATGTTGTGGAACCGCAAAACATTAATAATGTCATTTTATTGATTCGTTTTCTCATAAACCTGCCACTGAAATGTATATGAGTATGACTTACAGCAGCCATATCTACTTCTGTACTTACTTGTGGCGTTTTTACCGTCCCTGTGCACCCATTTCTTTAGGAGCATGAAGCTCTGTGCCGTCAGGGAATTGGGGTTTTCCACTCTGATTAAGTTGATCTCATCCACAGAGAAATCCAGCTCCCTGGCCAGCTCTGTAACAGCAGCATATGACACAGGAAAATATAAGTCGAATAGATGAATTGCAGAGCTGGAGTTCATCTACAACAGGAAATTTCTGCAGCGCCATGACTGACCACCGAAGTGACTAGTTTTGTTTTAGCTGGTCTGTGGGTTACGCTTACTTATGCTCTTGGTAGTCCTTCAGCCATCCATTCACATGAGTGAAATTCTAACATACAAAGATCTGAAGTAAAACTAAGTGCCATTAGTTTTTTAAGTCTTTTTTTAATCTTTAAAAAAAAAAAATTTTGCTTCTCACTTTAGTGGTCAACTCTTCTATTGCTCCCTTTCTTGTTCGGGGCCTCTTTTTAACCAATCAGCATTCGACCTATGCACAACGTCATCCATGTTGAGCTGCCATGACGTGCCGTTGGTTTTCTGGAGAACTGCTTGTAAGCATGACGCCACTGCCATTTCCAGCATTTCTACCTGTGGTATAAATGTGGGTGGCGTGCTTCTGTTGCTCTGCAGTTTTGCTGCATCTGTTGGATCAGCCGTCAGTGCCGTGCATCGCTTCTTTTTTGTAAAGTTAAATCATTGTGCGACAATAGCCGATCATTTCACATCACTATTTACCTGCACGCATGCCAAAGCCCGCTCAAACGTGACTAGAAATCATACTACAAACAGAAAGCAAAGAGAAAACGTGTTCCTTCCATACAGATCTGACATGTTCATATGACGATGTCAGTTTATAGAGATTGCTCTCTTGTTGATAAATCAGACAATATCATGCCTAACAAAGGAAAATGCATAGAAATGCAAAAACAAATACAGCAACAATATTTAGCTAGATAAAGCGCCTGGAGAAAGTGGCATTTTGAATTAATTTTCATGTTTGCACCAATTACATCTACCTCCTAACTCATCTGGGCCCATGTTACAGGCTACACTCGACTGCGTACAAAGCCGGAGGTGACGGATGTGCTGATGCACTGATTAAACTGCAGCACAGAAATGAACTACTGCCAAACAATGTGTCAGACACAGTCTGCAGCTAATGAAGGAGCAAGAAGGACGAGAATTACTCTAAATCTAAACCCACAAGAAGCTAATGTTCAGCAGGTCTGATGGTTCACTGCAGCTCTGCAATTGGAACACACATTAAATATGGATTAGATTCCTTTTCTCAGCTGGGCACTGATTCAATGGACATACGTTTGCAGTGCACTCACAGCCACTCGCACAAATGCTGGTAGGCGTGGGGCAAAGTGCTGCAGTGCAGGCGGCCGCAGGGGCCACGCCCTAATCGCCGCTCAAAATAAAATATATGCCTGCTATTCCTCTGAAAATACAATCAAATATAAAGATGTATCAAAGCTTTATGCTTCTTAAAATCAATAATGCTTGTATTGCTTTATATATTTTCTTCACCCTTTCAAATCCTAGTATCTCCTAAATGTATTCAGCAGTTAAGTATGCTGACAGTTTGAAAAACACCCATACATAAGTTTATAGTTATTTTTTTTTTGTTATATGCTATGTACCAATGATGCTGTAGCAGTATGTGGCTAAAAATACCACTGCAGTACTGCTCAGTTGAGACATTTTTATAGTATACATCCACCAGGTGGCAACAAACCCTTAAAAACTGACACCGAGAGCCCGGTTTAGTCCAGCTCATTCCTTCAGCCTTAAAAATTCTCACATTTTATGTTAATTTTTTTTTCTTACATCATTTTGCGGTTGTGTTTGGCTTAATTTTTTACACAATTTAAACACACAAAAAAAAACAAGGGAGATGTGTTCAGACTCACCAGTCCAACTGAGTCCAAGGTGGTCAGCTACTATCGCCATGCGGAGGTCTGTTCTCTCACAGGGACTGTGAGGGCCTGCGCGAGGAAGCAAGGAAGGCCAGGGTACAAACAGTTAGTGTAATGTAATGACAGAAATTTCCAAATGAATCACATGTGGTTCTCAGTGAGAGAGACACACAATGACTCAGAGAACGGATCAACGACATTTAATGAAAGAAACAGATTGGGATTGTGAACTTCAAGTTTGTCTGTTTTGGACCTTCCACGTTGATGCAACCTGCTAAATAACTACTTAATGAATACCTGCATGAAGAGGTTTTTGTTTTTAGTGCAGTCTTTATATTAAACCGAACAAAGGAGGACCAACTTTAGCTCACTGTCCCACGTCTCACTTCTAAGAAAAAAGGAGCTTTTCTGGCCTGACAAACCTCAACATGCAGTTAAGAAACTAAATGCTTATTTAAATAGTTTTTCTGCTCTTTTGATGAAAACTTGATTAGAAGGAATCCAATAATATCTGTCTGTTTGGTATTAATTGACTCATAGTCCATGGTTTACTTAACACAAAACCTACCACAATTGTTGAAGCTCTCCAATGAAATGTTTTAAGGGCTATATTCTACAGCTTTTCATTTCATTTCCAGACCTTGTGTGGGGCTCCACACCATCTGTACCCAGGAATGGGAAACATATAATGACAACAACTCTAATGATACCTATGTTTAAAAAGAAGTATAAATACATACCACTATAATGAAGCATTACTTGATTACATTTTGATTAGTACTTTAAAATATGACAACTTTACAATTAGATGCACCCTTCATTCCAACCAGTCGTGGCAGATGGCTCCTCCTCACAGAGCCTGCTTCTAAACTGAGGTTTCTTCCTGGCAAAAGGGAGTTTTCCCTTCCCACTGTTGCCAAGTGTTTGCTCATAGGGGGTCCACTGATTGTTGGGGTTTTCTCTGGATTACTGTAGAGTCCTTACCTTACTATGCAAAGTGCCTTGAGGCGAACTTTAAACCAATCAGATTTCTTTTTGCAACCACAGAAGACACTCCTTGCTTGCTCTTGGCCATTAGAAGGAATGCAGGTGTCAAGCCCTTCCACATTGACATTATTTTGCAGACCTGTTCTTTTATATGCAGTCTATTTTCTTTAGTTCTGTGTACTAAATATTAGGTATTAATGTAATTGAATCATTATATTAACTACTTTTAGGCTCATGGATGGCTGATAATATCAAGGGGAATCAAAGATTTGAGAATCTGTGAGGCCAGAAAAATCATCAATGACATTTTTACACTAATAAGTTTGATGTTTAGTAGTATTAGTTTCCATAACTAACCACAAACAATCTACCTTCAAGCAACATTCCCACTCACTGATAAAAACAATTCATAGCTTAAACTTGAAATCAAAAGCAATCTAGCTACAGCAAAGTGCCAGTGGCTGACTACACTGACATGCCCTTGTGTAGCTGTCATTCAACTGATTGTCAAGTTCAGCCGATGTATTGTTTTCACAGAGCAAAAGTACCACCAAACATATCTACAAACCAGGCAAGCAGATCAAAACAAACACACCTTCATATTTCCCCCAAACAGTCATTTACATCTAGATCTCAGACACATCTAAAGTGGAGGTGAGTGCCGTGGTGTTGTGTCATGTGGGTCGGTGCAAAGCTAACTTCATGTTATTGTGAAAGGAATGTACACTCAGTAACCTGAGTAACCTCCCAGAGGTGTTTTTGCAACCATTTATGACAACTACAAGGTGCTTCTAGACATTGAAATTTAATTGCTTGTACCGGTTACTATCCAAAGACCTCGCTTTATAAAGCTCTGCCCACCAGAATAGTATTTCTATGGTGTTATTAAGTGATGTCCTGTTTCCTAAAAGAATTAAAACCTTCTGCTCTGCCGACAGAGTCTATGACAGATTCTCCACGTTGTAGCCTCTATCTGAACAAATCAGACAGCACAGGACACATAACAAGAGTGACAGGAAGAAGAAATGACGGCTACATTACAAAGTCACATCACAAGCACCCACAACAGCTGCATGCATCTCATAGAGAGAAAGGTAAAGTATAACAAGTTTTTAGAAAGAGTTTACAAACTAGTCTCGTTCTCCGTGACAGGAGCGGGGATTGGTTGATCAACCTGACTCCCTTCCTCCTTCTGCTCTTGCTCCTTCCCTCCAAGTGTCCGCCTACTTTTCCTCATGCTCCTCCTCATCCTCTCACTGCTGGCCTGCTCAACCTCAGCTCTCACATCTATAGGAGATGATGTTGATGTAGTGGTGCTGGTGGAGGTGGAGGTAGAGGTGCGTGAAGGGCAGGAACTTCTAGAAGCTCTAGATGGTTGTGACAAGGAAGTGTTCCTGGTAGTGCTGAGGCTGCAGCTCTCTTCGTCCTCAGTGAGCAGTGTTTTCCCCTCTAACTTTGCTTCAGCCTCCTTGGAAATGGTTTTGTCCAAAGACTTGACTATCTGGCTACTGACAGACTTTGCTTTTAAACATTTTGACACTGTGCTGTTTTTTCTCCCCTTCTCTTTTGTTGTACTTCTACTGGCATTTTTTTTCAAAATGGGTTTGCTTTTAGTTAGCTGCCTACTATCCCTACCAGAGTTACTGCTCCTATCCCTAACAGTAGATTTAGTACTGACCTGCTTCTGTTCTTGCAAATAAGAAGGGTATTTAATGGCTTTTAATACTGGAATTCTCGACCTTGGTAATAAATTCTTAAAAGGATCTAATCGTTCCCTGATTTTAAGCATTCCATGTTTCCTAAGTAGGACTTTATTATTTTCTTGTGGCTTGTCTTTCGCCATTGGTTGAGTATGACTGCATAGTTTTTGGCAGGGTACCCTCAGTGGTAACCTGGACTTGAATATCTGGCTTTTGACCTTTTTGGCTTCAGCGTTTATTATTGCTACATTAGAAAAATCCCTGCCTTCACTTCTGCTTTCATCTAACTGCCTGAAGGAAGCTTCTATCCTGGTGACCTCCTGCAGAGTGGATCTTAAAGAGGACAACACATTGTACATGACACTGCCAGTCTGAAAGACATCTGAATGGCACTCAGGGATATTGCTACTGATATTGTCACTCGATGTTTGCAAACTGCTAATCTGTCGCGAAGGTGCAGAAGAATAACCTGTGCTTTGGTAAACTGTGTTTGGAAACTCTGAGGTCCATGCCAAATGATCTGTCTGTTTAGACCTATCTGCAGTAATGTTTGATGCACTAAAATTAAAATAATCTGTGTAATTTGATGTTGCATGGCAAAAACTATCTACAATTGCCCCTGAGGTTTTGTCTTTACAATGATCAAAGGTGCTTGGTGTTCCACTTTTAGCAGTGATATTTGAGGCACTGGATGTTTTATCAGACGACAGCTTGAATTCTGTTCTAAAAGTGGAGAATTTAGGCTTAGTGTTAGTGGATGAGTTTTTGCATGTACTATAACTGCTAGCCTGATTTGATATTTCTAGTTGGACAGTAGTAGTCTGAATGGGTACTTGGGGGACTGTGAAGGTATTTGTGGGTTCCTGAATATAAAACTGCTCCCTCCCATCTACTTCGGTGTCCCTGACCCTATACCTGCCCGCTGGGTAATAATGCTCACCAATCTGAAAAAACTGGAGCCTCTCCTCCACCATGTCCCTCTTGCTCATGTCAATCGCACCACTGCGTGTCATCTCAAACATCTTCCCTTCATGGAAGGGGAATGGATTTGGCTCGCTCGTCGGCGTGCTATCATCCGTTGGCGTTCGGGCTGGGGTAGTGTCTGGCGTTGTGGCCTGGGACTGGTCGTCGACAGCCAGTCCAAAAGGCTTAGGCTCACCACTGTTTCCCTGTGTCCCTCCCATATCAACGACTTCTTCTCCACCTTTACTGGGCCAAGGGTCAAAGTCCAGCCCTTTGGTGGCAACAGTCTTAAAAGGAGAATTAAACTCCTCTTCTATCTTATAACTAAAGTAAGTGTCTGAAAACCCCTCTTTATCTGAATGTTTTTGTTCCTGACTTTTAGCTCCATCTTTACTAACACCATCAGGCTTTCCACCATTTGAGGGCATCTCTTTATCAATAATATCCTTTGGACATTCCTCTGGGGTTTTCTCCTCTTCAATAACCTCCAGTTTAGTCTGAGGAAAAGAGCGATCAGAAGACCTAAATGTATCTGTTGCCCAGACATCTCTTCGGCTGTCTGGAAGACCAAACAGTCGTAAGTCTGCCTGCTCACACAGGCCATCATCCTCATCTTGGAGTTCATATCCATCGAGGGAGTCTATTTCTGTCGCATCAGTGTCATGAGAAAATTCAGCCGTGGTAGCAATTGAACAGTCTGTAATTGACTGGTCATTTCCATTTTGTTCACATTCATAGTCCTCGCCTTTGCCATTTGAAACTTTTGAGCCATTACTAGAACCATTAGTGCCATTGGTGCCACCATTGGTCCCATTTCCATTTTTGTCATGTTTTTTGGATTTAGATGCCTTTTCCTTCTCTTTCTTTTTGTCCTCCTCCTCAGAAACTTTAGAAGTGAATTTCTTACAAGGGATGGGTTGGAAGATTGATTCATCATCCTCTTCACCATTTGACTGACTGTCATCTGCCCCAGGGGGCACTGGGGATGGAGGCTGTATTCGTATAATTGGCTCGGTCAGGAAATGCTTGTCGTGTTCTTCCTGCAAATTCACCTCCATCATTTCCGTCTCGGTCTCGGAAGAAGCACAGGAACCTTTTCTCTCTGGGTCTGACATTTCTGAACTTGAGTCCAGAGGAGGAGGGGGAGGGAACTCAATATATGCAATACCTTTGTCTTTTGATGCTTGTTGCTTCTCCTGTCCTGTTATTTCGTCATGCATGCCAGTGACTCTTTCGTGTTGGTTTAAATTGCTGATGCTCAACTCGTGTTGATTATCAGTTTTTATTTCTTCCTTATTGGCATTAGCTATGTCTGCTTGGGTAGAGTAAATACTGGTTTTACTTTCTGGTAGGGCCTCTTTAAAAGAGAAAACCTTGCCCTGGTCATCTCCCTCTGATTCCTCAGATACCTCCATGATGGGGCTTGGTTTCCCTGGCAAGAATCCCATAAAGCCATCAGGGGTCCTGCATGTGAGATCATAGCTGACCTCCTCCGAGCTGGGAGTCTCTGGTGTAATGGGGCTTTTTCCTGAGCTGTCAATGAAAGAAACCTGCTCTAGTGTGTCATCATCTGGGCTTATGGGGCTTAGTGCTAAGTTAGATTTTTGTTTGACAGTGTACAGTGCTCCCTTAGCTTCCCGCTCTGCCTGTCTGCCCACCTGAACGCCAACATAAACAGGTAATGTTTTTATGCCCTTGAAATTCTCTCTGGTTGTTGTAGCAGTTGGGGGTGTAATGCCTTTCTCCAAGATTTCTATGGGGCTAGGAAGGTTATTGGAATTTGAATCTTTGGGTGCATTATCAAGAATTTCAAAGGTTAGATCTGTTTTGGCTGGGACTGTCTCATGACTTTGCACTTTGGTTTTAGGTAGTGTTGGTATCTGTGAGGGTCTAGTTATTGTTGTTTTCTTAGTGAGGTCATTATCTAAAGAGAGGGATGTATTTCTAACAGGAATTTGAGATTCTGTCTTTTTTCTAAGATTTTTATTTAGTGTTTCCTCTGCATCCTTTTTGAATAGCTCAGTTATAATTTCTTTGGAAGCACTTTCACTTTTTGTAACTTGTTGGTATTTTTTACTGTCAGTGGCTTTCTCTGGAAGTTTAGCACCGTCAGGAATTATAGGTGATTGAGCTTTCTGACTTTTATTGCTTTCTTTAATTGCCTGAGTTACACTGGATGGACTATCCTTCCCCTTTGTGCTTATTTTGTCTGTTTTGGTTTCACTGATTTTTACACAGGCATCTGGTATGTTTTTGTTAGAGGGCTTGTCTACTTTTGGGACTTTTGGGCTAGCTGATATCACACCAGGTTTACTACCATTTGTGTCCTTCTCAACATCCTTTTTTGGGCTCCCTTCTTCTGAAGTTTCAGATGGTTTTGACACTTTTCCTCCTGCAAAAAACTGATACACAGGAAGTTTGCTCTCCTGCAATTTCTTTATTGAAGGTTTTGGCTGTACTGGAGGAGGAATTTTGGCTGGACTAGACTGACTTTGACTAAGTTTCTGAGCCTCCGATTCAAACTTCCTTCTCACTTCACTCACTTTGGATGTTGATTTTGCATGAGCAGGAGAGGAGGGTTCAGACACACAGGACTTTGTCTGTTGTTTGATTTTATCCTCACTAGTATGAGAGAGAACAGTTTTCTGTGGGCTGCTTGGTAGACTAGAGCTTTTCTTTTCAGCTGCTGTGGTGCTGCCAAACATTTTACCAACTGAAGGCTCCCTGAGTTTGCTTTTACTGAACACCTCTTCTCCTGCTTTGGGTTTCTGATGGGTTTTCTCTGGGCTGCTGCTGGGTGAGCTAGGCCAGGACCTGGGATCCTTGAGCTCTCGTTTTATAGGCTTTTTCTCAGGAGACTGAAGCTCGTCATTGAGCTTTTCCGTTTTATCACGGAAGAACTGTGAGACCTCACTGAGTTTTTCTTCAGCTTCCTTTACACTTTGGTCCACCCTATCCTCGTAAAGCAACTTATCCCTGCTCCTGTCATGTTTATCCTCTGTAAAACGCATCCAAACTGCATGTTTAGGGCTGCCCTGTTCTGTGGAGTAATGGAGCACTGTTACCTTATCAAACTGAGATGGATCATCCCTGTGCAGGAATTTAGCAGATTTAGGAGACCCATCTTTTGATGACTTTGAGACAAACTCTCTTTTGGGGCTTCCTTGCTGCTGACTTGCACACTCACTGCTACGGCTACTACTTTCTTCAGTACCCAGGTGGCGGATTTTGTCACAAACCAGTGTTGAATCCTCTGTGTCAGAGTGGCTCATTGATGTTGCATCAAGTTTTTCAGAGAGAAGCATTTTCTCAGCAAACCTGTACGACTCGCCTCGGATCTCTGATAGCTCATCATCACAGTATTCTATGGACTGCTGGCTCAAAAATTTAAGTGCTTTGTATGAATCGTCTGCTATGAGTTGAGCAGAACTTGGACGACTGTCTTCTTCCTGTGACACCGGAGTATTAACGCGAGATGTTTCCAGGAAGGTGGGCAGGGATTCTTCGACAGCAAGCTCCTCTTCTTCTTGTTGGGCTTCATCATAATCAGTCAGTTCCTTTATCCCCCGATCACCTTTGTAAACATAAAGCTCTGGGTGTTTCTTGGTTTCCCTGATAATGACCTCAGTCGGTTCTGCAGTGCTGTGGCCCTTCTCAATATGAACCTCAATTATCCTTTCAACTTTGGGTTTGGATTTAACATCTCTGTCAAGAAATCTAGGAGTGAGCTCATCACCTTTGACAGAATCCTGGCTAGCCTTGTGTTCAAAAAGGCCTGCAAATTCTTTAGATGGATCCCTACCTGACTGGAAAGCTTTCATGATATCTCTAACTGACATTGCCTCCTCTATCATCTCTGCACCATCAGTCAGTTGGGGCTTGTGATAGACCATCCTGGTAGTGGTAGTAATGTGGGTTTCCTCTTTAAGACACATGCTTTTGATTGAGTCCTCTTCAGGCATTTTCATCTGTAGGGCTTTGCTGGAGCTTGCTGAAATTGCTTCAGGTGGTTCTATGGCAGGGAGAGCAGTTGCAGCCTCTTCCATTAGACCAGGCTCACAAAGCTCGTCAGGCTGCTCATAGCTCCTAATATGGACTACTTCAGTCCTGGTCTCTGTTACGCAGGGGGGGATGGGGGAATCTGTGAATAAAGGCTTAGGTCCTGTGCTCTCTGCACTTTGGGGAGCAGAGGGTGTCTTTTCACTCCTGGTCTCAAAGCCACTGTCTGACAGAGGACTCTTATCCTGCTCATGAGACAGATCCTCCGGCGATTCCAATATAGTGTCTGACCCTTGATATGACTCTGCAAGTTTGCTTAGGTCCTTCTCTGAGGGAGATCTGAGCATGCCTGAAACTGGTGGAGGCATTTTGAGTTTGTGCTCCTGTATTGACATGGATGGCTTGAGAACACGTTTCTGTTTCTCTTCCCCATCCCTTTTTGCCTCTTCCTCATACCTACATTTCAGCTCTGCCATTTTTGAGAGAGAGCTAGCACCGATATCATTTGTTAAAAAGTCTACTACTTTAGACAAGTCTAAGTCTTTGCTTGACTGGTGCTTAAGTAAAAGTGTGTGCTCATCAAAAGGAGGGTAATAGTCTGAGATGGCACTTCTTTGTGCCTCTTCAATCTCATCTTTGGAAAATTCTTCCCAGTCGTCCTCTGAGGCTCTTTCTTTAGCTTCACTAATTATATCTTTCTGTAATATCTCACTGACTTTGACTAAATCTTCTTTTACTTTCTCCACTAGCGTATATGGCTCCTCTTCCTCTAACTTAGTCTCTTTGGGAGTGCCAGTATGTGATGTTTGGACAGTTTTAGCTGCAGTCAGTGTGTCTGTCTGCAGAATAGCTGTCATCCTAATCAGATCTTCTTTCATGTCTGCTACATCTTTCAATATCTCCTGGTTAGAAGCTGCAGTTGGGTGGATAATGGGTGGTGTGATAAATGGAGGGGATTTTAATTGGGAATTTATTTTTGTTGTAGTAACACAGGAAGACAAAGAGGAAGACGATGATGATAAGGTGCGAGAGGGGTCGGGAAGAGCCATCTTAAGAGACCCAGGTCCTGGTTTGGCAGGGGTCTCTGGGATAACATTAACCAGTGAATAGACAGGCACAGTCATTGTATTAGATGAAACTGCCGTGTTTGGGGAGGCAGCTACAGATCTCAGAGAACCATAAGCAGAGCTTGCTGTTGCAGATCTACGCGAGGACGACAGTGACTTAAGAGTGCCATAGCCTGAGACAGAGTACGAGTCTATAGCCTCATTTATGGCTGCGCTGACACCAGAGGTTGCTGCCTGGGTGGTGGCCTGGATCCTCTCTTGAAGGCTGCTACTTCTCTCTGAAATAAGGCGTGAGGAAGGGGAGGTTGGAGTGGACGAAGAGGATGGATATTTTACAGGTGAGAGCGATCCATTCATCATGGACAATTCTGAGGAAGCAATGGTTGTTTGGCCAGTGGAGGAGAGAGATGAGATGGATGTTCTCCCTCCTCGGGATGAGAGTGTTGAGTCTACAGAGGTTTTCAAAGAGGACAGACTGGAGATGCTTTTAACAGAAGAAAGTGTATGCACCCCTGCATCTGTTACAACAGCGGATCCAAGGGCAGTTTTAAAAGGTAGATTAGAGTTGTACATGCTGTACGATGTCTTTGGTGATGCTGTAGAAGGAACAGGAGCTGGAGATTTTTCTGGTATATAACCATTGGGTATTGAGTGAAGTGGCGAAGTCCTTGATGTATATGCTGAAGCAAGACTTTTGATAGAAGCTGGATCAGTGGCAGGTTTGCATGGACTTCCAGAGGACACAAGGCTGGTAGATCCCTGGACAGGGTACTGACCCTGGTGGACTACAGTTTTAATGGGTGAGGGCATAGTCCTGTAAGAACGGATGGGGGATGAGGACGCTATGTCACTGGCAGATTTGACTGGGGATGACAGGGTAAGGGCTGGTGGAACTTTTATAGATGTCGGACATGCAGCTGATGGGGCTGAGAGGGGCCAAGTAGATTTTAGTGGAGAAGCAGCTGGTGAGGCTGCCGGTGAATCGGTAGAGATGAGGGTACCCCCCATTCCGACGGACCTTGTTTGGCCAGGGACGGTAATAGGAGCAGTCGACCATGGTGGGCAAGGTCTGGTTGGAAAGACAGGTTTGTGAGGGTAACCAGCAGGCAATGCTCTTGTTGCTGCGCTTCGTTCAACTTCTGTTTCTTCAGGTGAATTCATAGAAACAATGATGAAGAAGGAATGGCAAAAAAATAACAAGAAAAATGCAGAATAGTAAAGATAAACAGAAAATCATGTTGGGGAAAGGTAAAGGAGAAAAAAAAAATGTGAAAGAAGAGGAGATCAGAGGAGGAAGAGTTGGTCAGTAAAACAGTCCTAGTATTGAATAAGGAATAATAACAGTTACATGAGGTAAGATATTTAATTACAGACTAAAGATGGAGTTGTAAAAAAAAAAAAAAAGTTGTGTTCCTGCATGATTTCTGTTTGGTAGATGAATCAAAAAACAGCAAAAACAACGTAAGAAATAACCAGAACAGAGCACAAACAGCAGCAAAGTAAATTTCCAAAGACAATGGCGTAGACCAACAACTGACAACAGAAAAAAATGGCAAGACAAATGCACCAGGATAAGCACAAAAACAACTTCTCTCTTTGGACTTTAGAAACTCTAATATCAGCAATTGGGTCCTGGCTCTAATTTCAATCCGCTTTTTTAAGTGCCTTTTATCTGTTTGATCCAAAAAGTACATGATGACAGATTCCTCACACAATTTAGAAACTGTGATACAACAGAGCCAAGGGCTGTTGAAGGTTCCATTTTCATTTTCTCTTAAAACAAATATGACAAAATGCGTTTTCCAAGACTAAAGTTTTGGCCCATTTTGTCATGCAGCATCAAATTGGTGACAAGCAAAGACTGTGGAAAAACATAAAATAAACACCTGAAAGAAAGCCAAACTCAAGACCTCTGACATGCATTTTTGTCCCACACAAAACTGCTACTTCATCACAAAGCCAAAAAGAGCGTTAAACTCAGAGGGGACAAATGAAATACAGAAAATTTTTTACTTTGACCTCCATCCAAAATGCCTAGTACCATGGTGCTGGTAAGTCAAAGAAAAAAATTTGACTTGTATAACACATCATTGGAAATTAACCCAGAAGAACATCAACTCACAATGTGGGCAAGCATGGCACAGAAACTGAAAACCACTTACTGACCCATGCAAAAATATATACCACTTTGTAAACAAGCATGTGGACAGTGCATGTCATGTAGGATGAGAAATAATGCATTTGCACATTAAATAAGTCACACCGATCTACATATTGATTACGTATTTTACAGGTTAATTAAAGCTGTTAATTAACTAACTTATCCACGAAACTTGGCATAATTAAATTCATCACAGGGTTAGTGAAGATGTCAAACTCACTCAGTGCAGGCTCGGCCAGATAGCTGTAGCGCTTACGTAAGGCTAGGGATGCAAAGGTATGACGTTGTCGATCTGGCTTTTCAGTCTGCAACAATAGCAAACAACACAAACACCTATCAGTTCTAGGTCACCCTACATTGACTATTGCTGCCAAATGAGCAACAACTGGACCTTGTAATGTCAAATTAAAGCAAACCCTCCAGTCTGCACTGACATATATTACAAAGCCCTGCAAAATATGGCACCAAGAACAACTCCTTTAAGAGTATTCAAGAGGTTTTAATCTTCTATTTAGGAAGTGCTAATACTATTTAGATTAAATGTTACTATGCCAAGCTAGTCTATAAGCTTGAGTTTGTCAAGCTAAGCCTACAAGCTCTTTACTGCATGTACTTAAAAATGAAAATAATGAGTTTGGAGCTAGTGATAATACATGCTAAATCTTAAGAACAAGTAAACTCTAGAGCCATTTGTATCACACACTATAGAACGCAAGGGATAAGGAGTGGACATAAGACAAGTAGTTTTTCATTTCTACGATATAGCATGCAAAACTGAGCTGCTAAAGTTGCTTTGAAGAAGCCTGCAATGCCCTTATAGAAGCGGAAAAAATAAGGCTATGAAGAGCAGAGCAGGGCCACTATAGGTCTAGCGCAGAGGACAGCACAGGGTGGGGAGGGTGTGGTTTACCTCATCCTCGGCATCTGACTCCGTTTCCTGGTTCCCAAGATGCATTGCAGGAACAGGGGGAGTAACATAATGGAAAGCAGGGGGAAAAGAAACAGGGGGTGAAAAAGGAGTGATTGACAGCAGCTCGAACTCAGAAGAGAGGCCACTTAAGCAAAGGAAAAAGCAAAAACCAAAAAAATAAATAAAAACAGACCAAACCAAACAAAAAGAGAGCATAAAGCGCCAACATTCAGCAGCAAAATGAAGCCACAAAAAGCCAGCCTGATAATTAAAAACTATTGCACACAAGCCCTCAGCCAAAAAGCATCCAAATCAAAAGGCGAGTAGGAACAAAATGAAACAGCCAATGACAAGAATCCACAGCAGATGTAACCGATATACACAGAGAGAAGCTTTAAACAGATAAAAGACACAGTGGCGGCAATTTGGCCAAAGTCTTTCTCTGTCTTTCATCTATGCGGGGCTGAAACTACCCTAACCATGAGTATGTTTATGGATGTGACAACAGAGAATGGTGGGTGTATGCTACCTTACCTTTTTCACTGCAGGAAGCGTGATATTCAGGTTGCACACGGCAGTTTGTGGAAGGCCTTTCGCGATCCTACATTCTTTCAGGAAAGTGAGACGACCACAGGGCTCTTGACTGGGATCTCTTACCTACAGCGAGAAAACGGTTCTTTTTGTACTCCTTTCTTTTACAATGTGGAAGTTACTGCAGATTTACTTTAATATAAATATAAATATATTTTTTTCATCTACAAACAGGCTAAAATTGCCCATTTTTAGTTTGTATGCACCTAGAACACCTTATAAAGGAATCTTATCATTTTATTTTCACAAAACTTTCACATCCAATGGGAGGAGGAGTAGAAACGGGGATGAGGATAGTCCACAGTCTATGGGGGAATCTCACCTGACAGGCTTTTGTAACTCAGCGTAAAGCAAAGTTTAAGTATTTTGAATTCACTGGGATGTAAACTAACCTCTTTTTGGTGCAAATTCATGTGAATCTGCCTCGATTTGCATCTTTGCGTAGACTTTATATGTAATCAACATTTGGTCAATATACTTCCACCTGACCAAATTCTCATCTGTTGGGTAATCTTATGGTGCTTTAAAAAGAGGAAAACATGGTACACCAGTAGCCTTCCAGGATTGACCCCTGGAAGTCTAATGATCGTGCTAACACTCGTGGTGCGATAAAATAATTCACACATAGAAGTGTAGTTTTCACAATGATGATAAACAAAATGACACAAGAAGAATAGGCCCGGGAATAGGAACTGGGTTGTGAATCTGAATAAGAGCAGTAAAGGCAGTAAACAACAATAGAACTAACTTAACCATGATTACAGCTTTTACCCAGTATTTGGACTCCGCTAAGTTGTGATGACCTCACTTTATTATCTTTTAATTAGTTTTTTGCATTATGGATTTATGGAGCCAGCATTGTATTCTGGCCTAACCAAAAGGTGCTGGTGGTGCTGGAGCACACGTTAAAGTACCTTGACGCAGAAAGGCAGACGGTTCTCCTTGAAGGCGTAGAAATTAAGAACTAACTGCTGACCAGCTTTGGTCAGAGGAGCCAAGTTCCCATAACAATCCACATATATAGGCCTGCCCTCCAGAACCTGAATAAAACAAACAGCATTCATAATCAACATAAAAATATAAGACAAACTTACAAGAATAGAAATTAACTAAGGTGTGCAAAACTAAATCATATTTTCTTCCTCCCAGTTCATCAAACTATTAAATTCCTTAATTTCTTAAC
>VOQK01003965.1:8756-28558 GCA_015052645.1 Benitochromis conjunctus | reverse complement strand
CCCCCCCCCACACACACACACACACACACACACACACTCTTTCCTCCTGTGTTTATCCATTCACATTTTCAAACATGCTTACCCGGAGTGTATTGGTGAGGACACTAGGTTGACATTATCCAGTGCATCTGCAGTCCAGCTGTACCTCCTCAGAGAGTCGCTATCAAAGTCCTTAGCCGCTGCCAAATGCTGTGGCGAAAACAACACAGTCAGTGCAATTCATGAGTGTGTGACAATCTCAACTTTTACTTTTGAAAGACTTCTGTCTTTACATTTGCTTTTGCACATGCAAGGCTAACAGTGAGCTACAGATTTTTCAATATTTCCTATTTAATGTCAAATTCCAGAGGGGGATCGCTAGTTTTGTAGATCTTTCTTGCAAATTTATGAATGAGTCATAAAATAATTTCTTCACGAGAAAGACAGCAGCAGATGTCGCTTAGCGTGGAAAAACAAATCTGGGGATGTTACATTTCATTAGGACACAAGCTGTCAAAAACATCTTGATGACATTCAAAACGAAGCTCAGAGTAAAATGCAAATGAAAAATCACCACATTAAGGACGGAAAGAAAAACAGACATCAGATGGCGGAAAACAGGCGACTAAAAATGTTGCAGTGACACCAGGCCTGTTGTGTCATCAGTCTGAGGATGTTCTTGAAAGATTCAGATGCACTATTTATACTCCAGATGTGCACCAATATGACCTGGAGAATTCAGAGTTTCCATGACATGACAATTTGAAGGCCATGCTTCAAACAGAAATTTAAAGCTAACATTTTAGAGTACTTCTGAAAACTCGCTCACATTTTAATATTATATTAATCTCAAAATTGCTACGGGAAAAACAGGGAGTGACAAAGACACAAAGTTTGGTTTTACTTATCCAGAGCACACGGATAAGTAAAAACAGGGAGGCTACTCTACTAAAACACTATATATACAAGCAGTAAGGTAAAAACTGAATCCAACTGATGGAATAAGTGATGTAAAAAAGAAAAGTTAACAATGCTTTACACAACTAAATGTGTACCACACAACATGTGGAAATGCACTGACACGAGGAGTGCATAATGACTTCTACATCTACCTTATTGTGTTGCTCTACAATGAAAGACTTTTCCTTACGAAGCATCTGGAGCAGCGTTAGAGGAAACAAGTGGTTATTCAACAACTAGTACATCTTTACTCTCTAGTTACACAATCATATGTCCCGATGTCATCAATTTGCACATAGTCTCAGATGTAGGGTTTTTTTTTTTTCTTCCCCCAGTTAAATATACCCCGTAGAGTTTTTGACCACTATTTGTGCAAAGGAGCATCGTTTTTAACTCAGAGTTAAACCACATTAACCACTCCTGGGTCAAAATGCTCCTTCAGCTTGCAAAAGCAATTAATTTAATAAAATGATCCTTTTTTCTTTTGTAAATCTAGTAAAATGATCAATTGTGTTACAGTCAAGCATTAACTGAAAAATAAAGGTTTGAAGGGACTGAGTGGTGTTCAGTGGGATTTTTTTTAATTGATTGGGGGAGAATAGATAACCTCCACTCAAAGTATAAATGATGGAAAAGGTCAGTTGTGTCAGCTACATTAGAGGCTCTACACAGACTCAATGCAGAAGTAAATTATGCATTAGCAATAAAATAGCTAGCTAGCTGACATCAAAAGATTATGTACCATGTTCTTGCTGAAGTATTTCCCAAAGAAAACAAAACAAAAAAGCTAAACTGTTCAGCAGTGCTATAACTTTGGAAGATGAAACGATAAATATGTTTCAGCTTTTTTGTGGATAGCAAACAGAGTAGTTCAATGACTCATGTTTGGTGCCAATTTTACATTTTGAGAAACAGAGATGCACATTTCCCACTGCTTATGCAAGAAAGACTTTAACGCACCTGCCACTCCACAGGCTCCAGCAAACACAATCTTTATCCGCACTGTCCTTGAACTCATGGGGTATTCTATGAACAAGTTTTACTTGAACTTCTTCCTAATCTTAAATGCTTTTTTCTTGCACCTTTCAAGTAAGTGGGGCATCACAATAATCCCTCTTAGATAGCAGCAGGTAGCACTAATCTCATTTCCTCTTTCAGTAAATTGTAACTGGATTGATTGTCTTTATGTCAGTGACAACTCAAGTGTAAGAGGATTGGTGTATTGCATAGCCTCTGGCACAGCACCAAGACACCTCGGTACATTTGGAGACAGAAGTGTGTCACTTGTGAAGTTAATGACCAGCAGATTACTGACTGAAAGAATTAAACCAAGGGAGCAGCCAGCAAGAGGCATAAAGCATAGCATGAGCAGCTTCAAACGGAGCTGTAATGTTGATTTTTTTTGCTCCCACTAGAGTAGCTTTGCATGATTTTGCAGTTCAAAATAATCCTTATTTATGAGCAGCTTCTCACTTCATCCAAAATCTGAAATAAGCTTATTCAGAGCCTATCACTCTTCCTTTAAGCCAACTTTCTTGTGATTGGATGCCCCTTGCAAACAAAAGATTTGAACAGCAGCTGGATGTGACTTCTATGTGTCATGTCCATATTAGGGATAGTGTGAAACTGAGGGTTTAGAGCAGTCATAAGTCTGAGAGTATTTGGAGTATTTGTAAATACACTGACCTCATTATTTGACACGTTGGCCCTGGTTATGGTAAAGAACCAACATTGTAACAGCATTCATATGACAGAAAATAAGAAAAAGCACAATAGACCCGAAGGTCCAGTCAGTGTACGTACCATCTCCTTACTCGGCGCCAGTATCTCCTCTATCATCATGCTGTCGCGTGTGAATGAGCTCCGGTTCAGCATGTTGGACCTATCAGAACTGAAGGAACGAAGGCTTGGTGTGGTTGTCGTAGTAGATTACCAAGACAACAGTCACAGTGATGGAAAGGGGAGGTGAGGAGGAAGAGGAGGAGGAGGTGGTGGTGGTAGGGGGGGGCAGAGGGTAAAGGGGTATGAAAGTGAACAGAAAAAACAAAAAACAAAAAAACAAACACAAACACATTAAATGCATGCAGCTTCCAGGAACCTGACTGTATGGCACCAGTGACAACAACAACACAAGAAAACAGGAAAGGTAGAGAGAAATGACTGATGTGTAATTTCACTGAAGTGATAAAAAAAATCTAAATAAACTCCAGGAATTCAGATGCAGATGAGATTGTACATCAGTGCTGGCGTGTTTTTTTTTTTTTTAAAGTAATACTTCTGGGGCGATCAGTGTACAGTAAAAGAAAAAACCCCCATCTTCCATCTACACCTATTCTTACACTTCCTGCATTTTTAGCCTCTTCACTTTGACCCCATGCTGCACACAGAATAAAGCACCATAAGCCCGAGTAAAGCAGGATAGCGTGTAAAAGGAAGGCAGGTTGCTACACGATGGACAACAGACACTGGTGGAGAAGGGAGTTGGTATCTACCCATCATAATGACAACTTCTGTGATAATTAGCTGGCGCTATTTTGACTCCTCGTGTCTTTGTATACATCTGTCAGCTTGTGCAGGCTGTAATGTTGTTTGTGATGGGAGCTTTGAGACAGACTTTTATGAGGCAAATAAAGAGCATTCCTGAGCAATGACATGACGAATGTTTGCCTGCAACATCCCAACAGCAGTTACATCAGTGCTATTAGCTTTATGCAAGTAAACTGATGTGAACCAATTAGCCATCAATGGCAGGAAGTGCTGTACAGCACAACTCTAAATGCTAAAATCACAAGGCTGTGGAAACCAAGAGCAGCTGTGGCTGCAACAGATTTATTTTTTCATTCAATTATCTAAAGATTTGACATTTAAGGTGCTCATTATAGAGTCCAGCTATAAAGCTAATCAGCCAATCATTCACAAAATGATTAGTTTCTCCAGGAATCAAAAGTTACGTCCTCACATAAATTATTCCTGAAGAAGAAAAAAAAAGTTATTTCAAATCGGTGGAATAATTTCAGGGAGACAAATATATATTGCATGAAACTGTATATTGGTGAAACTAAAGGAAACTGCAGGAACATAAAGTTTAATGATCTTATAATGAGGGCATAATTAGCAATCTTGGGTTTCTATAAAAAGCCAAAGATATAGTCTCAAAAAAGACTAGTTGATATCTGACTTTTGTTACAGCCTGTAGTTAAAGTCAGGCTTGTGTTGTGAAGTTATTCAGTACTGAATGAGTTACACGTGTCTTGTCCAAACAACAATCTAAATCAAATTAACTTCATTTCTACAGCTCCAACTTAAAATTTGAATACTTTTACAAGTAATTTTACTTGTGCATCTCTTGTTCTACAAATTCTCAGTATTATTGCTTTGGGACTATCACTACAACTGACCAAATTTATGATGTCACAGCTTTGGAAATCAGGGAAAAAACTATAATAACTATAGTTACTATAGCTATAACTATTATAATAAAGTGCAACTGACCCTGAACAAAAGGCTCAAGCACAGGACTTTCTCACATTGGTTTGTTTGCAGGGATTTATTTCATTTATTTTTCAGCACAAAAACATTTTAATTGTGTCACTGTGACATCACCCACTGATAGTGAAGTCCCAGAGGTCTTTTTTTTCACCTTCGCCATGTTGATGGTTTAAAATTGGACCTGACAAGCAAGGGGCGAGAGGGATTCAAGGGGAGCGCTACCAATGACACAGAATTGATTAACAGCTTGTTAATGACAAATCATTGGCCTGTAAACATAACTTAGATATCTTTAGATGATAGATAATCCTCCTCCTGTCATTCTGATAATGATCATAATGTTAAAAATGTGTTTTTATAATTTATTTATTTATTTTAATAATTTTATTTGTTATTCAGTAGGCTTGAAACTAGCAGCTGAGCTCATAAAATCAGCAGGAAAGTGTTTACTGAGGTCAGAAAAATGGACGTGAATGCTGACTTTACACAAACTTCGATACAAGTTTGCTTTTTTGACAGGCTATGCTTGCAATGTTATGAGATCACAAAAATGTCACTTGGCATGGATTGGTTTCTTCCACAATAACATTGCAATTTCACATTGTGATATTTGTTACAATGTAACTACTTATCCACATGAAATCACATTTGATTTCTTGATTACAGAGTATACAGCATATATTCTCTAAAAGTACAGGGGAATAAACTATTTGAGCCCAAACTGATGAAGGCAGTAGCATCCTTATTGTCTACAGATATCAGTTCAGGTCCCTGGAAGCTCGATGGAGTACTCCACACAGAAACCAAAATGATGCAAAGCTCCACCTTTGTGGAAAACCCACAAAGACCAAGTTTCAGTCAAACATAAAAGTAAACACCACTATTCTCTATAACCAGCTGAGTGCTTTTCAACTGAAAGTAAGAAATCAGACAGAGATCACACAGGTGAACCACAGCAAACACACAGTGCCACAGTGTTAACAAAACTGGTCAAAATCATTACGTTGGTAGTCAAATGTGTTAAACAAATATGGTCAATATGCATTACATTGAACCACAGAGCCATGATACTGATAGCAACTGGGGCAGGAGGTTTAAGGGAGTGAGGAAGGGGTGAGATGGGTGAGTTGGGGGAGGTATAGCGAGGCCTCTTCATGCCTTGAGTCTTACCTGACTTTCGGACTAACGTTAAAAACGGACATGAGGAGAGAATAAAAAATCATGAACAAACAGAGGAGTGGACAGAAAGACGAGAAGCCAGAACACAGATGCAGACTGGTACAATGACGACAAATGGCTGAGCGTCTAACAAGCTGCCTGAAACTTTGTGCACGAGTCCGGTTAATAACAATAAATTCTTAATTTTGAATCAGAGCAGCTACATGAGTTAGTTTGATTTATATAAGAGTTACAAAGAGGGAGGTGTTAGAGTATTCCAGCTCTGAGATCTGCATGTCCCTTAATCTCTGAGGAGAAACATGTGCCTCGATAACTGCTAAACGCGCCACTATTCTCACCAGTTAGCTGTGGTTTGCCTGCTTTTTGTTGCTCTGCGTGTATGAAGCAGTTACTTTTATTTGAGTTTTATCTGTTGTAGCTATAAAAAAGGGAGAACAAAGAGACTGAAACTATATAGCCGGGTTTCAGGCCATGGAACCAAATCACATGTCTGTAAGACGCCATCATTCGAGAGCCGAGATGAACTGCACACAGATGACAATTCTCCATTTCATCACATTAAATAAGACTTTAAATCTGATCTGTTCTTACAACGAAATTCCAATATTTTCATTTTATTCTATTCTATTCTATAAAACAGATTAGTAGATATTTTGCTAAGTTGAAATGGGGGATCAGAATTTGTATTACATGAACCTCTATTATCATAAATTATACAGGATACTCATGTTTTTGTTGTTAATGATATTTTGAGAAAAAACCTGGAAGTTGTTTTATTTCATAAAATTTTTATTAAAATGAACTACTGTCTAAATGAACTGAACTGGAAGTTATTTGAGCCCAATACTGCAGGAGTAACCAGTCTGTTAAACTACCTCTAAGCTAGATTGGTCAAACACGCACGCACGCACGCACAGACATCACCACTCAAACTGTGTGTGTTGATGTAACGCAGCACTCAAGGCCATGCAATCGAACGTGCTTCTAATTTCCTGTGGCTCAGCATCCATGTGTGTCACGCTTCAGATATTCAATAACCCCTCCCTCTTCAGCCAGTTGCACAAGTGTCAATATTTTCATACAAGCATAAAGTTCAGCAGCTGCAGGCTGCAAACTATAACCTCTGAGTGTGTGTGTGTGACTGTGTGCGACATGTAGGGATCAGAATAATGGAAAGCTCCATTGTTATTTAAAATCTTCTGACATACAAACAAGCTCATATACAACTTAAAAACCTGCATCTCTGTGAGTTTATCCATTTTCTGTGTGCAAACTGTATTTTTAGATTATGAGCTATCACAAGATTTCTTGTGCTGTTGAAAGGAGTAGTTCATGAATCTAGTCAAGCAGTAACTGTGTCTGAAAAAGACCCTTTAATGTACATTAAATAAAAATAAATTGCACTACAAAAGTATAGATGACCACAAGCACGTGCCCAACTATTTTAGCAAAAAAATCCACGAAGTCATCTGAACGATCAGTTGCTTGTTTTGTACTTTAGAGATTTTATCTTACAACGATTTGACCTGTGCTACGCCCGTGTGTTTTCTTTTAGGCCTTGGCTGAACAAGTTCCACAGCACACGTTATCTGCACATGTTTGTAAAATATGTGGTATGAGAAGATTGGTGACGTAGTGATAACTTGCAGCCACCTGACCGTTTGCAAGGAAGCTCTGTTTAAATCAATAGAGGGTTAATCAAAGGGCTAAGTCAAACAGGTTGGTAATCGCTTTATTCAGAAGATATCTTCACCTTTAACTAGTCTTTAAACCTTCACTCTTTTGCAAATACTCAAATACTTTGTCTATTTCCAGGTCAGATATTACGCTGTATTTAAGAGCAAAAGGTGATTCTGCCTGACGCACTGAGTCGTCTAAATAAATCGCAACATAGCTACAACCTTTATCATCTATTTTATTCTAAATGCCACCATCACTTACCAAGTTAATAGATTTAAAACGGCCAGATGAGACAATAAAATCATCATGAAAAGGTTTAGTGAGGTCATAATTTAAGTCAGAGTTAGGGTCAGGTTCTCATAGACTTTTATAAATGTCTTAATCTTTTTACAAACAGAAGAGTTGCCCCTTGCTGGCCTTTAGCAAGACTGCATAAGATAGTAGGCTTGACATTTTAAACCCAGCAGCTATGCCCGTGTTTTCTATGGATCAGAGCCGTGGATGTTTAAATATTTCTCCCAGGAAAATTTTGAAACAAAACTACAACCGTGGTTAATTTATTTTTTTTGATTTAGCCATTGAAATTTTATATTTCTGTAAACCTCTACATATCTCACAGTCTTTATGACGGCTACAATGTTATGTATGTCATAACAACTGATGTTACAATGTTACATTGCAGAAAACATGCAAAAGCTAGGAACAGACACAGCACAAACGCAAAGTGTTGCATGTTATAGCATGTTACCTCTGTGATCGTGCACCAATGCTGAAGCCCATGTAGCCGTCCTGAGGGAGTGAGTCGTCCCCCAGTTCCCGCAAATCCTGGGGCGCCAGATATTTGTCCGTGTCCCCCGTCATCGCATCGTCGCCTGGTGGTTTAAAACACAGAAGGAATGAACTTTACAGAAAAGGTTCAGCATGCATTTTTACTCATGTCTGCAGCAGGTAATACCAAAACTTTGAGGTCTCAGTCGCGTCAATCAATAACTGCTTTCTGGGTTTCTTTTAGCAAGTCAGATCTTTAAAATATATCTGTGCTGCCAAGTCAGTTGGCCTTGTTTTTTATCATCCATGCCGACCAAAACACAAACACACACATACACACACTGGCTATTTCAGACAGATCAATGCAGCTTCTGCCTACAGGCTGTTTTCCAGTCCAGTTTTGGTTCAACAAACACAAACAAAAGTCCTGCTGTCACTGAAAGCTTTTTGTCTCTGTCTCCTGGTGACAAAAAACAAGGTTAACAGTAACAAGTGAAGCTTGGAAACGGCAAATAATTCCACTATCAGAGCTTACAAAACTAACTTTTATATTAAAATAAAGGTAAACTCAGAGTTTTTGAGCAGGTTAAACTGACCACAAGATGAACATGCTTTCTCTACAGCCGAGCCCCAGGACATCATTGCAGGTATGTAGCAAAGAAGTAGTTAGAAACATAGGTTACAGGTGTCGCAAGAAAACAGGTAGGAGCATGCTATTCCCCTCAGAGGTACAGTAGTTCTTAGCCTACTGATGAACCTGTGACTGCAGAGTTAAAAAAGCGAGAGGAGGAGAGCAAGTGCATGCAGGCGGAAAAATGAGGGGAAAGAAAAGGAAGGCATTCCAGCAACCACAAAGCAACAGAGACCCCCCCTCTCCTTCTCGTGTCCCCTCACCCCCTGCTGGTACAGCACCCCTCCCCCTAAACTTTCTCTCTCTTTCTTGCACACACACATATTCACACACATTTTACAGACCCCATCTGGCAACATTCCAACCCATTCCCCGGGAACCCTTCCCATTTCAGCTTCAACATTAGCAAACACCCTCCTCAGCCATAAACTCACCTCCTGCTTTAAAGCACTTCATTCAGCCACAAGTCCAGTTTGGAGGATTTCACCCTGAACTAACTTTTCCTCGACTTGTAACCTCCCTTTAGCTCTCTGTCGCTCTCTCCTGCACACACTGTCTATCTTTCTTTCACTCACACAAACAGATCGGCTTTCTCCCGCCTACCCACCCTGCTCCAGGATTATCCAGTGTGTGTGTGTGTGTGTGTGTGTATCCGAACAGACACCTAGAGCTCACTGCAGGACAGAAATAGTAAGTGGGTGTGTGACTCAGACTTAGCTGTCTAACACTGAAACTGCATGCACAGGAGAACATAGAGTGGAATGTACATGCTCCGTTTTCCTTAACTTCCATTTCTCAATCTTGTGATTTCTATTTGTGCACTTATTTGTTTACATATCATATTGTATGTCTCTTTAATTTCCAAAGCATTGCTGACTCTGTCCCCCCCCCCTCCCCTCCCCTGTTATTTTTTTTATCTCTCTTGCGTGTCCATGTAAATTCTTTGGTGTCAGTCACAAATTACCTCACTCGTTCAGCTGCTTTACACGTCAGAAAGTTGCAATTTTGCCACTTCTGTCCTAAATCGGATATTATGCAAATATCTACTAAAGAACTGGAACTTGCAGCTTGGTAGAAAATTAAAAAGCCATTCCAAGTCCAGCAAACTGTGCTGATAGTAAAGCAGTGGTTCTAGACTGCATTATGCGCTGAGTGAGCTTTGGTGACTAAAAGCAAGCTGTGCCAAATTTAGCTTAAAATTCTAACAATATGACTTGTGTCACAACCCACATCAAAACACAGCATGAAACAATGCAGACTGACATCGAAGCATCTACAGAGAGACACGAGGGCCATACAGGCATGTATTAATCTGTACGACAAACCGATGTTGTACATTGTCATGGATAATGCAAATTGTTCACATGCCTTCACTTGCATACACACTCTTTTAGTATCTAGTCAACAGAGCCAGTACACTGTGTATCTGCAGTAGCGGCAATTCTACATGTTATTTTCATAAACATGTTTTCTTTTTACATTATCTCATTATTTTTAAGTATTCTGCTAACATGCCGGTTTGCACTTCTATAGACTACACTGTTCATTTTCAAAAGGATAATTCACTGTTTTAAAAACATCATCTTTTCTTATTTTACCTCCAACCTTCCTGTCTTTTGCTGTGACTGTTATATTATCCACAAGGCTGACAGTCAGTGTTCTGGCAAGAGCCTGATGGATTTTTAAGATCGATACTAATACAGATTTTATCATATCATTTTGTAAAAGCCAGTATCCGGATATATCAACAGATATTGCTCTATTATATGTACACTAATTGAAGGGTGTTTCTCCAGTCTTTACTTTTTTAACTTTCATTCATCAGCCAGTTTAAACGTTGGTACACATAGACTGGTAAATAGCTAATGCTGGCCAAGAATACCGGACCACTGATACATGAATGCCTGATTCGTGTACCTCCAAATTAATTCAATTTCAAATTTGTATTTTCTGTCTGAAACAGATGTGAAAGGGTTCATCTGAGGTAACATTTGAGGCAGTAAACAGAATCTGATTTTGGAAAATCACTGGAGAATGTTTTCAAACTTTAGGGCCTGTGGATATTAAGAATAGCATCACGTTTTTGTAACGTATTTTAAAGCCATGAAGCAAATCTGTTCATGCTGACCATTTATGTGGCACATGTCCAAACACTTTCTATCTAAGGGTGTATTAAAAACGTGAAGCCCCCAGATAATTAACATTGAGGGTTAGCGAATGTGCCTGAGGCGCACTCAGAACTTTCCAAAACCACAAAACGACTTTCACACAGTGGCTTTCACTCATATTGAAGAGTTGATAACAACTTTATGCTAAACACCTAAGAAGACTCACCAATTAAAAAAAACAAGCATATTTAAAAACAGGTGGAAAGCTACTTCCTGTTTGTTGATTCCAGCTGTTTATGTAAGTTTTCTTTTGAGTTTATTGCATACTTGAAGTATTAGAAAGCCACAATCTGTTTGCAAGCTTCTCCAAAGCATGAGAACAGCACACACACTTGTAGCTCACTTCAGGAGACATTTATAACCTACAGTTTAGTAAAAGTTTGATTCTTTTTTTCTAAAGATACTAAAGACTGTTTGGATGGCTTCCCATAATTGTCGTAGTCATCTTCTCAAATTCTCAAAGGTACTATAAAAAAACAGCTGTAAAGGAAACTGTGATCTCATGAGTTTTAGTACCTAAAAACTTGGAAAAACTGGTTCTTTCTGTCACTGTTGTGGGAACATTTGAGTGAAACTGGGAGGAGATCAATAATGCAAGTGACTCATCAGAATGACAGAATGCCATCCCCTGAATACAATGATAACGCCAGCATTGTTGCACATCCCATGTCTGAAAGAAGGTTATTGTATTTGCAGCCTATTGATCAGTTTCATTACATAAATGACCAGGTTGTCCTCTTTAAATGACAGGTTGCTATATTTAGCTGTAATCACAATGCGAAATGGCAAAAATTCAGACAGGAATCAAGGGCCAAGGATGGAAAAAAGACATAAAATCAGTCACTACAAAACTGAATACCGACATGCTGTGTGTATGTTTTACCCTTTAAATTCTTTAACTAACTTTAACTGACTTTACTGGTCTGGAAAATCTCTCACGAAGGCAAAGTTTACAAACTGCACAGGGGTCTCCTGATTTAGATCATGGATTGAGTGTGTTACTGGAGATGTTAAACACCATTCCTCTGCTGGTATGCGAGCTTGTGAGTGTGTATTTGTGCGTGTTGAGTTGCCCTTGTTATATTTTTAGATCAAAACTTAAACACGGACACTCTGCTGGAGCTCTACAACCAAAACTTGCACTGCACAAAGTCAGCGTGAAGGCAAATCATGCACGTAAATATGAAATCTGTTTTTTTTAATACCAACAAAATCACACACAGAGTTTAGTTGCATCAGTTCAGCTGTGCTAGTTCACACTGGTTATTAGAGTTAGTTACAACAAAGATCACTTTCGTTTGACTTACAGGAATAGCTGATGCAGATATTTCCAACATCCATTTCTGTTTAAACACAAGCAGAATCACATTTGACCATTTCTGCCTTCTACATTTGAGAACACAGACAGTATAAATGATGGAACTAGCTTCCACCTCTCAAAAGAGGAAACTATTTTGTGATGATCAGGGAGTGACTTATTTTCCTTGAAAAAACACTTTTGGTTATACAAGTCTGCAGAGGTTTGTTGCGTGACGTCATGTGCACATTTCTGTCTTTTATCCTGTCTTCCTTCTTTCACCCCAACCGGTCGCAGCAGATGGCCGCCCCTCCCTAAGCCTGGTTCTGCTGGAGGTTTCTTCCTGTTAAAAGGGAGTTTTTCCTTCCCACTGTCGCCAAAGTGCTTGCTCATAGGGGGGTCATATGATTGTTGGGTTTTTCACTGTATGTATTATTGTAGGGTCTACCTTACAATGTAAAGCGCCTTGAGGCGACTGTTGTTGTGATTTGGCGCTATATATATAAAATTGAATTGAATTTCTCAAAAGTTGTCAGTCTTAAAAACATGTGCATTTCCAGACTGGTTGGCAAGGGGTTCCTGGAGGTTCCTGGCTGTTGCTAGGTGAAATCAGTCTCAAAGACTGGTGCTTGCGATTGCTTTTATTTCTAGTATATTGCCAAAGTCGTCTGTAGTTTGCACGGAAGATGCCAACTCTGCAAACACTTTGTAGGAAAACTTGACGTTCTCCATTTGTGGCTTGTGTAGTTTCACTACCACCTGAAGAGTAGCTGAGTGTCTGCAGACAAGTTGGTGTCCTCCAAATAATCAATGGGCAACCTTTGGAATCTGCAAGCAACCAAAGCAATTGCAAGAAGGTTTTTGGCATCTGTGCAGGAAATACATATTTTATTCTCTCAGGACCAGTGGTTTCAGACTGGTCTCACACGTCTAAAATGGCAGAAAACTTAACCTCACGTGGTTAGCAGGCACATGTCTGCAAAAACAAAACAGGAAAATGGCCCTCAGCTCCCTTACTTTGGGACCTCGATATTATGTAATGCACTCATTCGCTAGTTTTTGGGACATATTAAATGAATTATGTGGTTCATTATGTAAATTATGGTCATTATTAAGAGGAGGATTATCTAGGGTATGCTCACTGGGTAATGACTTGTCAATCTCAAGTCAGATCCACACTTTGCTTGTCACATCCTATTTCAAAAAGCTAGAAGGCGAAGGCGAGACTTGTGCATGATCACATTACCCAGCCTTCGTTTTTACCTATTGCCATTTGGTCTCTTTTTTTATTCTATTTTCCTTCAATAAATTAAAATTTCTAGTGCAAGCTTGACCCAGTAAAACTCAGTAATACTCACTGTGAGGTCACTGGAATATCCAGACACAGAGCTATACTGCATTTACATTTCATTAAGTACACTGTATTTGACAGCAGCAGAGGTTTTCTAGTAATATTGTGATATATTCACACTACTGCAGGAAAGCGAACTGTTAAAAGTTCAGTTGAGTGCATTTCTGCAAGTTGCTGATATTTATCCACTGTAAACTACAGAAAGCATGAAGCGTGTGACAAGCTAAAAATGAAAGCCTACCATTGGAAAAACATTGGAGAAAAAAATAAATCTACTGCTCATTAATTCCCTGTCTGTTTGTCATTGGGCACTGGTGGTCGAGAGATCAAGTTCAGATCCTTTTGAACCATACAAAAGTCCAAAAAAAAGAGTAGAAGAGTGTACACACACACACACACACACACACACTGCAGCAGCTGTTTCAGTGTGTTTGCTTTGGCCTGAATGTGTGAAACCACAATGAAAGCATCACTGACAAGCCCTTGAAGACAAAGGATCAAGTGTATGTGTATTCTACTCCGCGGTGTGAAAAGAAATCTGTTACACACTTCCCAATGCGCCATATCCAGACAGTTGGCATGGCAACCGGTAGAATGGCATATCCCTTGCATTTGATTGCACAAAAGTACAGGAGGCTTCACAAAAAGTGCGGTGTGCATGTGTGGAAGGGGGAAGGCAGCAGGGGGAAGTACTCGAGTACAGCGTGGTGTCTCACACATGCATGAACAAAGAACAAATGTTTTGGAAACCAATGAAGAAGAGAGCAGTGCCATTTTAAAGCCATACCAGCGACACGAACCCTTTACAGAGCTCAACTACTGTAAAAATATCTAAACATTTGGCTTGGAGTATCTTTACTACAGTATAATGCAACTCTACCATGCATTTTATGACTTTTCAATGAAAATACATGTGAAAGGAGCCCATGCAGAGCCCATGCCAAAGTTAGTGATTCTCTGTAATCAAAAACACTGCTTCAAGTGTCACGTGACAAAATCACCCTCATAAGTTTAAGACATTCACAGTGCTGTGACTTCGCTATATTCACAGTAAAACAAACAAAGAGAGAAACATTTTGTTTTCTAATATGGTTCACATCAGAATTTTTGCTCACAATCAAATAAATGAAATACTCCAAAAACCGTACTCGAGGAGGTAAAAACATCTTCACAGTTTACAACAAAGGGCTGACACATTAGCACAACTAATTGATGATTGTTTAAAAAAAAAAAATCTGTCTCATTACCTGCTTAACCTTAATGGAATATAGTAGCCTGACACTGACATTACGAGACAAAACTTTTGTTAACTACGTAAGCATAGATTCATAGATCGTTACATGGATCATTTTGTGGCACGATTCTATTGCTAATATCCACCTTTCTCCACCTTCAAGGTTAATTTAATTTCAAGTGCATACCATCATATTGCAACTTTTAGACATTTATTAGTGTTTTGCCAGCAGACATAACTGACAAAGACACCCTCATGCAATACAAAATCAGAATAATTACTTGTTTTAATAATTACTTGCTTTCATCATGCAAATTTTCCAGAAGTGAGGCCTGACAGTCTAAAAAAAGGTGCTTTGGTGATTATCAGTAGGGGAAAAAAAAGGATCTGTGGTATGAAAACATTTTCCTGTAAAGCCTCTAAAGAGAATTATTAATCTGTAGCATAATATCGGCTGTTTTACGTGTGAATTAATATTTATTTTAAATGAATTGTGATTCCACTGTGACACGTGAAAAGCAAGAGAGTGGAAATAGTTAGAACAAATGAATGACGCATTAGAAGGGTTGTAAAAAGAGATGATTTAAAGAGCTAAAAAAAATGTAGAGAGATTAAAGAAAATAAAATACCTTCTTCCACATCAGAAAAATAGTCCTCTGTGATCATTTCGGGGATATTGGCTTTAAACACTGTGTGTTTGAATGGAGGAAAGAGGAAACAAAAAAGAACCAAAAATAGATGGAGAAATCATATTCACATCCAAATCATAGGAAAAGGAAGAACTGAAAATAATGTGATTATTATTATCAAATTTGTTTCCATTTGTTACAATGAAAATTAATTTTCCAATCATGCACACGGGTATGGAAGCTTTTTCCACCACTGACATGCAAAAGTCAAAATTTGGACTCAAATTTTCAAGCTTCAAGTTATTTTCTTAGATTTCTTGAGATACCAAACTCATACTTCTTAGATAGTAACCTGAAAGTTTGACTTATGAATTGAAAAATATTTGTTGCTTTTTTCAGTGGTGGAAACAAAGCTTCCTTTCAATGATCAAATTAAAATAAATAAATAAATAAAAATAATGATTGAAGAACAACAGCTGGTTTTTTCTTCTGCATTACTCAGAAGAAGTAGCAACAACACTAATATTCACTTATTCCAGTCACAAAAGCAAACGTGACTCAAGCTGATGGTTTACAGAATTTGCCCCTCTTCAGGCTGCAAAGACAAATCTAGCCTCGATTTTCAGACATCAATAGAATTACTTTAAAAAAGCTGTTAAGTGAAACTTTACCTTCATCATCGGACATGTCCAGCACCTCGTTCATGGTCTCGGGGACATTCATTTTGTGCTTCTCGATCACAGTCTATTGAACAGAGACATGCTCTTAACATCATGACAGTAACTTTACCAAAGTGCACGTGATCCAGATTTCTATCTCAGTACAAAAGCATCTCTATTCCTGTACTGTTTACTGTGAAAATGTTCTAGTAACTTTGCATTTCTATGTTTATGTTGGTCTTTTTTTTTCCATCTTATTTTTTAATGTAGCCATATCAACTTAGGTGGGCAAATAATAATTGAAAAAACCAGAGTAACTGCCTGGAGGCATTTCAAGATAGATGCTAAGTGGCAGGTACTGCCTCTATAAAGGACTGAGATCTAAGTATAACTTAAGATATCAGGTGAGCATAGAAAAGATTAATAATCAGCCAGCATCAACTCGAAATTAAGATGCAGATCAGAAAATAGGAAAATAGGAATAGTACTACTAGAAGTAGAACTAACAATAGAACTAAAACCTGTTTCTAACTCCAAGCCTATACAGTTAGATATGACTATGGCTATTGCCATATTAAACCATACATCACACTTGAACACTCATTTAAACTTATACACACCTGAGTGGTCAGAGTCTCCTCTGTGACCACCTTGAGCGTGTCCACAACAGAGATGTAGCCGAGCCTCCTAGCAATGGACAGGGCACTGTTTCCATTCTGGACAAATAATAAAAATGATGAGAATTGGTGTTGAAACTAAAAATAAATAAATATTTAGGATTTCTGAGTGCACTGACATTAGTGAGTTCATTGGGCGATGCTCCATGGTGTAACAGCAAGTTGATGATGTGTGTGTGTCCCTGCTGTGCAGCCTGATGGAGAGGTGTGTAGCCGTTCTGTGGAGGAGGGATGAGAGAGATGTTAGAAGATGTTCACAGAGACAGAAAATCAGAGACGTATGGTGAATATACACAAAAACAACAGTTACCTTTGTCTTGGCGTTGACCTTCGCCTGATTTTTCAGCAGAAAGTTAACCATCTTCACGTTGCCATAGTGACAGGCCACATGAAGTGGAGTGTATCCAAGCTGATGGAAAAGAAATGTAACTTCTGTCAGCACCACTGTGGTTACAGTAAGGCGTGTTATTCATACACTGATGCCAAAAGGCAGGGAGAGCAGGGGCAAACCCCCTAAATGACAATGGCACGACACTCAAGTCAAAAATACCATATATGGCATAAAATAGAAAACTTGGGCTAGAGGTGGGTTGGAAAGAGGCTTGCAGATGTTGCAGCAGATGAGCTATCGGCTGATTGTGGCCTATGTGAATTAACACTCTTCCCAAGTCCCTTTATAAAATAATAAGACAACATGAGAAACTGGTGAGGAAATGATTTCTGTAAGGCCTATGAGGATTTTTGCCTTGTGACAAGTTAATGTTAATCTGAGCTAGGGGTCTACGGACTTTCATAGTGAAGCAGGACTGTTCCAGTACCCACACTTGGAGACAAGAGGTTATTTATTTTGTCTAGAAATTAAGCTGAGTGCAAATTTAAGCAGCTGCACGTGAAAGATGTTAAATGGCCCAAAACAGTGGTTCTGCCATGCAGTGAGAAGTTGACACTGTAACACTGTGTCATTAGATCTGAAATTCAAGTTGACCATCTCACAAAGTAAAACCTACATTTCCAAAATAAAGCCAAATGCAAGGGACTGAGGAAAAATAGGCAAAATTCAATGTTTGAATTCCTACAGAGAAGGAAATTTAGTTCATTTGTAGCAGCAGCATCTTTGTTTGTATGATGCGTCCTCCAGCTGTTGCCATTTCCGAGCCAAGGAGGTCACGGCATGGAAACAAATAGCAGAGGTATTCCAGCTGTGCACAGCATAGCCCGCAATTACCAATCTTATATTTATAAAACAATAACATTAGACAGCGTGGACTGCAATTAACTTAAAAGACTGCTGAAATCACACAGTGTTTATGCGCCTCGTTTATTTTTGCTCTTGTTCATTTCAGTCCGTGTGTGCGCTCTGTAACAGAGTCAAAGGCTGGACATGACTCAGCATGAAAATTCGGCAGTTGTTGATGTTCTTTGCTCTTTTTGATGGCATTTTAAAATCATGTCTTTTTAAAAATTTCAAGGCATTTGTTCAATTATTCAATTATCCTATTAAATCTAGAAATGTGGGAACCTGCCTTGTCAAAAATACAAAAAGTGAGAGCACTGGGACAGACCAATGCCCAAACCCCAAATGATATTTAATTTACAGCGGTGAAGTGGCAAGATAAGCAAATCCACTTTGCAAATGCCTTAATCATTTTAATCCAAAGACATGCAGAGGCTATCATTACCTTGGTCTCTGGATCTATGAAGGCTCCTTGGTTGCACAAGACCTCAGCAACACCGACTTTATCCTCCTGGGCAGCCAGGTGAAGTGGAGTCAAACCAGACTGAAGATACAGAAACACAGTCAAATACACAAAATGACAGAAGAGTGCTGACTACAGTACAGTTTCACTGAGACAGCTTGAAATGAAGCCTTTTAAGACAAAATGACAGGTTTGCACATCACTGTAATGAAGCACAAATGACAGAAAAACGACAAACGAAATAACTGTCAAAATGACAGTTCTGGATAAACACTCATTATTTGTGTATGTAAAATCAAGGCCCTGCCCTACACAGACACAAATACACTGCAAATATTAATCTTTTGTCATCGCGTATCAGCCTGTGAGATCTCCACACTAATAAAGAGAAAACACCTTATTGCCCATGTTAAGAGGAGCATCCCGAGCCAGCAGCAGCGTCACAATGTCCACGTTTCCTTCCTGCGCTGCAAGGTGCAGGGGAGTGATGCCCTGCCGCGTTACAGAGTTGGTAGAGGCGCTGTATTCCAGTAAGGTGGTCGTTATCTCCATCTGATTCTTCTTAGCTGCAATGTGCAGTGGAGTGTAACCATTCTGGAAAGCGGGAAACAGGAAAATTTACTATTTTTCTTTTATAATGGAGCTAAGTCACATTTAAATTTGCAGAAGACAAAAACTCTGTAACCCTAACTCTGGTTCAGTGTTGCACAGAATTAATGTAGCACTCTTCACTATTCATGATGCTGGTTGTTAATTGTAATCATTACAATGCTAACTGTACAAGAATAAAAGCAGAGCTGCGTATGTGCACCGATGATCACAGGAGGGGAGACAAAAAGGAGACTGAGGATCTTATTTATTTCCCTCTTTCAGCTTGAAGAGAAAGTAGCATGTATATGTATACCAGAGGAAAGAGAAACAACTTGTACTGAGCCTTGTTTTTATGCAGCAAGGAAACTGGGCATGCGTGATGGGGATTCTGTAGTTTTAGAGGATTTGCTTCATTTGTAAAGACACTTATTTGTAACTTTTGTCTAAAACCAATGAAATTCCCAGTAGGAGGGTTCTCGAGGCCAGCATGGTTGGCAGAAGCCCCGCTGGAGATGCTATATCCTTCTAAACATCTACCTAGGCATGAAGAGCAATATTTTTAAGCTTCATTTATGTCCAGAACGTGAAGATATTTGATTGAAGGATTAAAAAAATGCATCCCTTCAGTGTTCTACCAGAAAATATTGGACCCTTGTTGACTTCAGGAGGAGCTCTACCTAAAATATATGATGCTAGAGTTGAAGGGGACTCTAATCAGCATGTGGAGCACAGTGTAATTGCATGTAATTGGTTGAATGAAACTAGGTCAGTCTGCTCTCACCCTGAGCCAAAGTGGGGGGGGGGGTTTAGTGC
>VOQK01003963.1:68633-79158 GCA_015052645.1 Benitochromis conjunctus | reverse complement strand
GAAAATGCCCTGTAGATGCCAGAGGTCAGAAGAGAATGGCTATATTTCTGTGAGCCAATAGGAAGGCAACAGTAACGCAATGATTTGCTGCAACCAAAGAATACAGAAAATGATCTCTGAATGCACAGCCTGATGGACAAACACAGCTATAATCCACAAACAGAGCTGTGGCGGACCAAATGACCAAAGAACTGACACTGAAATAATATTTAGATCCAGTTTTTATGACGTTTTTGAACAGTAAATATGTTTATCTCTCAGACAAATCGAGTAATTAAAAACAGTTGTACACAGTTTGAATTGTCAAATTCCAGTTTAGCAATGGGCTGCATTCCATTCAGGTGTTCCAGAGCTAGCCTCACTGTGCACGCTGCCTCACAGAACCAGCATCATTACTGTGATTAATTACACCTGTGCTTTTCTGCAGTGATGAGGCAAAGTGTCCGCTAAGAGAAGCTCTGTTAGAAATGCTAGCTTGCGAAACATGTATATGTGTGTGTGTAAAATCGTCTAACCAAAGTTTTTCCATCATTTATGACACTTCCTATTCACGACGATGGCGACCTGCGGTCCCTATGCTAATGTCCTCTGCCAACCAAGTGTCCCGCAGCCTGCTGTCAAAGCATGTAACAATTAGAACTAATATGTTAACATAGAAAAATATCTCCTTCCCCACAATTTTATTTCTCTGTGTCAGAAATATCATCATTTCACTTTAGGATCATTTTACTCTTTCTCTTATTAAAGGAGTGGCTTAGAATGATAATCCTTGTCTTAGAAATGATTTCTTTTTCTCAAAAAAAAAGAAAAAAAAATCCCCCCCAGAGCAAATGAAATCAGACCTTTCCTTTGCATTTTTCACAAAACAGTGCTCTCTTTCATATTTTCAATCCTGCCCTGACAGAGTCTGTGCTTGCTGGAAAATATCATCATCATCATCATTTCATCTGCTCATAGGAGTGTAATGATCTGTTTAGTATGTTAGCAGCATGGCACTGAATCAGTAATGCAATATGAAATGTTTACTTAACTTCCCCCCGCGTTTGATCGTTCATGCAGAGGAGCAGGTTGAAAGAATGAGTAAGGATATTACGCTGCAGAGCTGCTGCTTCTGTTGCTAGCTTCCACTAATGAGGTTTGTTGATGATAATGACTATGGCGGTGATGGTGATGATGATGTAAGTCCCCGAAACAACCTGGGGGAGATCCCGAGAGTTGTTGTTTTAATGAAGAGAATGAAATAGTTCGAGCCAGGAGATAGAGAAACTCAGAGATCCATGGGTCTTAAAAAGGAACAGAGAGGCCAACAGACAGGATGAAAGAATGAAAGCATGAATAAAAGAGGACAAAATAGGGAGATACCAGCCCAGAATATGAAACATGCCAGACTGCACTCAATACATCGGGAACAATGGGCATTGTCATTCCTGCTCCATCCTTGTTTCTGCTTCCCTCTAATACTTTTCCTCAGGTCCCGGCTGGTTGTGCCGATTGTGTTACCCGAGCGGAAGAATAGCACTCTTTCAGTTCTGCCTGCCTGATACTCTGATGGGACCCCTTCTGTTCAGTGTTCATATAGACCAGTTGGAGACTGATAATAACACATATTCCACTGTCTGGCTATATGCCTCGGACTGGCCCTGAGAGACAAAAAAAAAAAGGCAAAAAATGTGAAAGGGAAACAGAAAGATCTACTTGAAGGATTAGACCCAGAGCGCGGATATGAAGAAGGACAAAAAAGTTGAGAGCATAACAAAGACGAGACCACTTCAGCTTTTTTACAAAGAAGAAGCCGGATGAAAGTTTCTGGAAGAGGACTGAGAATCAAAGCAACGGAAGGGAATGGAAATCAAAACAAAAGAGAAATTAAGTGAAAAAAAGAGAGAAAGTGGAAATCTGTGACGGCGAGAAATACGGAGGGAAGGGAAGTAAGAGTCCAATAGTGTAGTTGGACGGAGAGCACGTGGTTGGATGGTCTCAGCAGGTGAGATGCTGGTATTACAGGAGAAACAATGGCCTTTAGCATGGTGCCTCACGCAATATTCAATATGCCCTCTGGCGCACAGAGCATTTAGGATGAGAAAATTGGCATTTAGAAAAGAAGAAGAGAAGATTCGTTCGTTTTCTCTTTCCACTTGAGGGGAGACTAAACTGTAAAAGCTGACCCTGAAAAATTTCACGTGGGTATTTGCCGAGAAGCAATTGTTTTGTTTTTTTTAAAGCCATGCAATTTGGCAACCAAATTCATCCAAGAGAAAAAAAAAACAACCTGTCTTTTGGCGGGGTTATTTTCTCCATGTCCGACTGCACAATAGCATCATGAGACTGTTGGCTTGCATTCGTGTGTGTGTCTGTGTGCATATAATACGCGCATGAGTTGGTGCAATAATAAAAAATAAAAAAAAAGTTCATCTTCATCCAAAAATATCCCTGGTAGACTTTCAAACAGCAGGAGTGGAAAGTCAAACAAAAGAAGGAGCGAGTGAATCATTTGCATGTAATCCATCAGACGAAGCAGGACAAAACTGTCTAATTCCCAGCCAGCTATGGACACCCCACTACCTTTGTTTTATCCAGAATGGGGGCACTATAAACAAACTCCCCATTTTATACTATGCTAATGGGACATAATAAGGCAGAACCAACAGATGTTGGAGCACTCTTGTGATTTGGTCCCTACTTAATTGTGCTTGGTGCTGCCGAGGCTGCAAACTAATTCAGTCCATTGATTCTTATGTCTCTCCAAGGTGTCTGCATGTATTCCGCCTTCTGGTTTCGAGAATGTGAACTTTTTTTCCTCTGCAGCAATGCTCCTTCTGACCTGCAAAATCATCCTCACCTCAGGTCTAATCCGGGGTAATTCTAATAAAGACTCTGAGGGCTGTATGCACTAATCTGATATGCCTCCAGACAGAGAGGAGAAGAGCAGGTGATGACGAAGGTGGTGATGATATTGATTATTCTGATATGATGAAGGTGATACTGAATGCATTAGTGATGATGAACATACGGATGAGGATGACAATGGAGGTGATAATGATAACGTCCGTCATCATTATCCAATCCAGGCTGGAAATTTGTCTTCAGCCTCAGCTCAGAAACTGTAAACAGATAAATTAAACCTCTACACCTGATAGATTAAAGATTCAGGAGAGGTACGCATCCATTCACTGTGCGGTTGTAATAGTTCATCTGGTGTTGTCATTGTCCCTGACAGCCAAAAGGACAAAGACCTTTAACAAAGGTTGTTTTGTGGGTGCATTTTCTACCACCAGGCTGAGGAATTGATCGCAAAACTCATGCGACTATTTTCAGAGCTTTTCTACACCTGAACGGTACTCGGTTATTATAGCTGCATGTTTATTTTTTCTCCAGGTTAATTTAAAATGCTCTTTGATGAATATCTGCTTTTTGAATTTTAAGTTTCCAAAGCAGACAGTATTACCAGAGTTTTGAGCGTGTGGTTTCTTAACTTTAAAAAAAAAAGCATTTAGTGTTTATTTACATACCTGAAATCAGTGTTGATTATGAAGCTGATGCTAATGAAGATGATGATGATGATAAGGGTAATGAAAACAGCAGGGAACATAACAGCAGTGATTAAAGTTTTGATGAAGAAAATTAAGGTGGTGACAGTGAGGGCGATGGCTAAGATTATGGTCATGGTTAGTGTTTTCATTTGATGCTGATTATATTAATGTTAATGATGATGATGCCGATGATGGTCATGGTGAATATGGAGAACAGAATAAATATGGATTGAGCCATCAGGGCAAGACATTTCTGTCTCACAAATAGAGACTGCAATAAAAAAAAAACTGTTACTAACTCAATAAACATTTCCTCCGTCTATAAAAGTCAGGAGGCTACCAAGGATGTCTTTCTGCTGTACTATATAGCAGTGATTCCCAAACACAACCTGAAGAAGTTGGAATATGGATGCTTGTTTCCACAAGTTATTTTTATTTATTTATTTTATATCTTGAAATGTACTAATAAGTAGGTATACTGGTGACAATTTTAGTTATATTTGGATCTGTTTTTGTTTTTGCCAAAGGCAATGCAAAAATAACTGAAGCTAAAAAAAAAAAACCATAGTAAAAAGAAAAATAGTAAAACTAAAACTAAAATGATACTTAAATAAAAGTACTTATTAGTTAACAATATAAAGAAATAAAAGTGTTAGATAAATGGAATTAGCAAGATAAAAGTATGGATAAACAATGAAAAAAAGCCTACAGAAAAAACTAAAATCTTAGCCACAAATTGCTAAATAAATTAGTTGCTAATAAAACTTAGGCTACGTCCACACGTACACGGATATTTTTGAAAACAGAGATTTTCCGTTTTCACTTTTTAAAAAGCCCATCCACACCATCCACATGTAAACGCCAAAAACGCAGTCAAACACTGTCAGGAACATGCCAAATCCTAGCCGTGTAGAAATGTTGGCCAATCAGGAGTCTAGAAGCCTGGGAGGGAAAGAGGAAACAGGCTTTTATGCAGTACTTCTGAAAAGTTTTTGTGTTTTTCTGGAAAGGCAGCTAATTTTGTGTTACTTTTCAAGTGCCTTCATTATTTCAAACGTTAATAACCAACAACAGTATTTTGGCTGGTGTAGACTCATAACTTAAGAATGAACAAAATGCATTCAGCATACATTTAGCTTGTGAGAGCGTCTGTGTTGAATGGAGAAGTTCACTCTGATGCCTCTGTCTTTCTAAATGGAGGGACAGTAACTGCGTGTGTCTATGTAAGCATGTAAAAACTGCAGATAGTAAGATTAACAGCAACAGCATTTTGTTTATATCCGCAATTGTACAAATTAATCTCATGTAAACAATAACGTGGTGCACAGCGTGACGTCAAAAAAGGCGCACACCTTTGTCGCTGCGTGACTAAAACTCTGTTTCCCTCGTCCACACGTAAGCGCAAAAACAAGAGTTTTTGAAAATCTCCACCCTGGCAGGAGTTTATAAAAATCTCAGTTTTCAGTGGTCGAAAACGGAGTTTACGTGTGGACGAAAGGTGCAAACGCATAGGGAAAGCTGCGTTTTCAAAAATACCCGTGTACGTGTGTACGTAGCCTTAATTGGAAATATTCCTTAAAGTAGACTGTTTAAGATAAAAGCCTGTGAGCTAGCTCTGTCAGGAAAATCAACCTGTGCTATACATGTTCACTCTTCTTACTATTTTATGGAAGTTTGTTTCCACCACAAAGGTTTGAATTATGCATGGAAAAAAAAAAAAGAAAAGGGTAAAAAAAAAATGAGTGAAGGAAAAATCTGTGCAGGAAACAAACTTCCACATAACACACCAAACACATCTGGTGGTAAATCTAAGCCTCAGTTTCCCATCTCTCCCTCTGACATGTCAATGGTACTCCTGACCAGCTGTTTCAAGCCTTCCTCTACCCCAGCATCCTCCGGTAGGCCCTGGTGAGCTAATTATTCATTACCTCCTATTTTTATATGTATCATGCTGTGGGGAGTCATGCACTTGGAGCCTTGATGCTAAAATTTAACTGTATTCCTTTGCTGTAATAAATCATTCTAAGTTGTCTGACTGACTATAATAGAGAAATGGTAAGCTGAAACTAGTCCAGATCGAGTCTGAAATGAGTTCAGTTGAACACATTTGAAGATGTCAGATGCTGCTGAGGAATGACTTTTTGTCCATCTGACAGGACTGTGGGGGTATGTCAGATGAAAAAGGATGAGAACCTCTTAGATATATAAAAGTGTCTTAGCTTACCTCAGATGTTCCTTATCATTACACTGCATGCTGTCTTTCTCTTGGCTTGCATTATCATTCAACAGACATAAAATACCATCCGTGTCATCAAATATCATGCACCCATATTTAAAGCAGCTGCGCTGGTTGAGCTTTTAACATCAGCAAACACACTGTTCCACCTCGATGCCCCTGGATATTCAGATGACCCCCTCCTGCCAGTCACTGCATTGAATCTGCTGATGACTAAGATCTGCTACACTAGATCTTCTTATGTAACTGTGTCTCTCCTGCTGAGCTGGGAGAAATAATTTGTGAGGTAGCAGCCCTGACTTTAATTACTCTAAGTCTCGTCTTTAGCTCGAGACCGGAGGGAACGAATTCCAAAGACAACTTCTGAGACAGGTTTCTCTCAACATGACCCAAAGCTGTGCTGACATTTTAAAGAAACCCATACAAGGTCATATAGGTCAAAGCACAAACACATAACCTGATGTAGTGCAGCTTTAATGTACAGAAAAATGTTGCCAGAGGCAAGGTGGACAGTTCAGGGTCCTGCACAAGAAAAACATGCAAACCACATCCCAATGGGATGAGCGAGAAGTGGTGATAAAAGAGAGAGAGGAGATGAGAGAGAGTGGAAGATGGGAGCTTGATAGGGAGACGTAAAGATGGAGAGGAAGAAAGATGAAGAGAAAAAGAGGTGGAGTGGGTGGCGGTGGCAGTGGAAGATAGATTTAACCCAAGGGCAAGTTTGAGTCTGACAAACTGTCAGTAACTGAGCGGGGGTGACTACAAGTCTACATGTAAATTGGATGCAAATCTTATGTGTGCGTGTGTCTGTATGTGTGTGGTATGGCTGAGGAAGTGTTAGTGACTACACATATCACAGTACGCCACAGGGGACGCAACGGTAAGACAGTGAGTGTGTGGGGGTTTATGTGCAAGGACTTGTGATGTGCTCGGTGTGAGTACGGACCGCATGTATATGAGGTGTGTGTGTGTGTGTGTGTGTACGGACCCGAGCTTGCATTTTAAAGTTTCTGTGGGCAGTATATGTGCACGATGCATAAGTCGCTCCTTCCTCAAAGGCTGTGTGGGTGCGTGCATTTCTGTGTGCGAGTCTCCAAGGAGATAGATTCTGTCCCACGGAATGAGAGTGTCGTCAACCATCAGCGCTTCTCACTGACACGGAGTTCCTCAAAGACACGGAGATGAAGAGAGAGGAGGAACAAAGAAGAAAAGGAAAAGAAAGTCTTTTGAAGGATAAACCATGGGATTAGATAAGGTGCTCCTTCTGGACCATTGAGCCAGTGTACTCTATGTGTGTGTCGGAGAATGTGTGTATGAAGGAGAGCCCATTGCACTGAGCACATTAGCTGCTCGGGGTGAACAAAGCCCCTCACCTGCGAGCTTTATTCTGGCCTGGGAGCCAGAAAGGGGCTCAGTATTTGTGTGTGTGCAAGTGCAGCCCTGTGTGCAAGCCAGCAACAGGAAAAACGATGGGTTTTTACTGAATAGAAAAACCAATCTGGCTGCGCATGTGTGTCCCATATCTAGCTTCCATTGATGTGTGTACGTGTATGTGTGTGCATGACAGCAAGTAAATAGAAAAATGGGGGGTGCCTAACCTTGTATTCAATGGGCAGCCATTCTGCTTGCATGTGATTCTGTGTGTGAGTTTGTGACCTAAATCTAGCTGGTGTGTATAAGTGCACGTGTGTGTGTGTGTGCTTCTTATACATTCCTTCCTGCATGTGGCATAAATCCCTTTATGTGAATCTGGGAGATTTCCAGATGCTGTTCTAATGTTGCACTATTGTTGTGATAATGTGTGTTATGGTACTTTGTTATTGTGCAGCGCCGTGTATCTCATCACAATAGCAGAATGGACAACAATCTGAGAGTGCACGAGTGTTGCTCCCCACCGTGACCAAAAGTGGCCAGAGCCGTTTGAATTGGATTATCTCATACATTTTCTATTATCCAGCAAGACCTTGAAAGAGATAGGTCTGGTGAGAGTCACAGCCAGAGATTTAAAGGGTTTGGCCAATTTGTAGGATGCCGCCTATCTAAAATAGGAACATTTGTTTAACGTATTTTTATTTTTGTTGACTTATCCAGGTTAGTTTTGTTGATCAAGGCGCTCCTTAAAAGCACAGCTAACTTAGAGGCAGCACAATTAATTAGCAGGTGAACGCAATTAAAAGATGTCAGCGTGGATGGTGATTTACCTCAGAGAAATATGCAAGAAAAAAGTAGAGCAAGAAGGATCGGGGTAAACAGAGATGAAGCTCTAGCTAAAGCAGCTGGAAAATACAGGTATTGGGTAAAAAATCTTGGAATGATGTCCTCCCAAACTACAAAGACGGGTCAGTTCTTAACACCAGTGGTGTTTCACAATGTAGTTTTTTCATGTTGAGATTTTGATTTGACTCAAATGTTACTTCAAGGTAAATCCATTAAAGGTCTATAGCCTTTTTCTGTGTAACTGGGACAGCATCTCTAGGGATGCCTGCTGCTGTTGAATTGAATGTCATGACATAATTTTATCAATGCTTTAAACACACAGACTATACTTCAGAGGCAGCTGGAGAGCCCGACATAGAACATTTCCTTGTTTTGCAGTTTTGTTCTCTACAAAAGTTTAATTGCATCTTCTCTACCTCATGCTCCACTTCTCTTGCAATTTTCTGTGGAAACTTGGGTAAGTAACTTTAGCATTTAAACAAATGCAATGGTCAATTAAATTTACCCCTAAGTTCATAGCTGGATGCGTGAAACCATTTCCAGGTAGAAAAGCTCTTCTCATCCTAAACCTGCGATTACTAATTTTCTGCTCTCTTTTTGGCAGCACAGACATACGCATACAATACAAAGCATGCACGACCATCTCTCTGAATACTGCATGCACCTGTTTAGCAGCTGAACTACCATCTCCAGCTGGTTGCTAATTCTGCCTATCTTCTGTTTAATGCTGGACAACAGTGCACGGTGAAATTTATGAAAGGGAGGATTTAAGCGTTTAATGTTGGGTTTAAGATCGTCACTGATTAAGTTTAAAAGCAAAAAAAAAAAACCCAACAGATGTAATCTTTGGAGATATATTTCACTATGTATGAATAAAAGTTAGGTTGCAGTCTTTCTTCCAAAGTAATTTGTCACTTCATGCCTTTCGAGAAAGTTAAAGCTGCACTTCAGATTGACTGATTATCAGTTCTACAAATTCCAACCCAGTACTTGTGACCTTGCAGAGAACACCCTTCTCGAGCTGTTGTGGTGTGAGCAAACTTTTGATGAACACATGAAGAGGCAACGCACAATACAAGCTGCGTGCTTGATGTTGTGTGATCAATTAAGACATACAGCTGTTCATTTTCCAAGCTGTTTGTGTCATTTCACTGCCTCAGACAATAGCTGCCGCTTCGATGCAATGCAGTACTGTTGGAGTTGTTCTCTGAGCTTCGGTTATTGGTGACTAAATCACAATATAGGGTATTAATAGGTGAGGGACCTTTTGGAATACTTGTCCTAAAATCTGCTCTTGTTTCTTGTCTTGTTGGACTTTAATGCATCCCCCACCTAGCAAGTAACTTTGTGAGAAATCCTTAGTTTAACAGGCAAAAACTTTCCACATTTAACCGAAGTTGTTAAAAAAGAAACAACGCAAATATTTTTTTTGAAAAAGCAGATCCTCCTTTAAATTTTACATAAGCTCCAATGATTTTAGTGTCAGTATTCTCATCTCTTTTTGCCAGTCTCGAGTCTCTCATAAAACTTCCTGTAATCCTCAAAGGATTACAGCAAGGGATGGACCTGCATGCATGTGTGTGCAGAAAAAGGCGCAGCATGAGCAGTGACAGAGCCAGAGTCTAACAGGGGGAACCAACCTCGCCAGGGCTCCAGAGTCTAGATTCATTGCTTTAGCAGCAATGCATTTTTGATGTACCCCCTTTCTGCTTCAGCTTCACCATACGACCCTGACGGAATAACAGCGCCCCCAGCAACCATCAGTATAGCTTAAATTTTCCCTGTGACGTTTGCAATGTGTTGGTGTATGTGTGTGATGAGAAAGCAGGTGCACAGAACGACGAAAAGAAAGACAGAAAGGGAGAGGGAGACATTGAGAAAGGGAGAAAATGTTCCCCCTTGCCTGTTAAATATTTGAGAAGCCTTCTGTGGAACAGTGATGCAGTCAGAGACAGGCCTGTTAGCGCTCTCTGTGTATGTAAGCGCGCGTGTGTGTGTGTGTGTGTGTGTGTGTGTGCGCACGTTTGGTTTTTGCAGAGAGACGGGGCAGTTAGTTTGGACTAATTCAGCCGTGAGTGAGAGGGAGCACTTTCAATGTTTATTTATCTACCTGGGAGAAAGGAGGAGGGAAAAAAAGAAGAGGAGGAGAGAGAGGGGAGAGAAGAGGAAGGGGTTGGAGAGAGAGAGAGATGGAGAGAAAGAGGCTGGCCAGGTTGTCACAAACCATTAGACAGACGGACCCAGTGTGCTCTGCCCCATGTCAATGAGAGAGGGCCGGCTAAAGACAACCATTTGTGTGTTGTGTGTGTGTTAATGCGCGTGCATCCTTGTGCGGCTTTGTGTTTATTTATGGATGTGGGTTTTGCATAAGTGCTTGAATTCACAAATAAATAATGTGCACTTGTGTGACTGGCACAGGAGCCAGAAATTAGCAGAAAGAAAGGTAAAAGCTTTGAGTGTGTGTGTGTGCGTGTGTGTGTGTGTGTGTGTGTGAGAGAGAGAGAGAGAGAGAGAGAGAGAGAGAGAGAGAGAGAGAGAGAGG
>VOQK01003963.1:30400-47545 GCA_015052645.1 Benitochromis conjunctus | reverse complement strand
TGTTTGCAAGATGTATTTACTCCATACTTCAATAGATAATTGTGTTAGAACTCTCTTTTACCATTTGATTTTATTTTCCATGACTTCCTTTATCCTTCTGGTTCATTCAGGGACATTGTTTTGTTGCTGTTGTTGTTGTTGTTTGTGCTTGTGTCAGCAGTATGACCTCAAAGCAACACGATAGTAAAAGTTGCTTCATCAAAGAGAATACACTTCTAACAACCTCAAGAGCATTTTTAGATTTCAATTTATCTGATATAAGCAATATATGTGTGCAGGAAAAAGCAGGACAATTATAGTTATGTTGAATAATGCATACTTAACCCCCTTACTTATGAATGCCATTAAAATGGCATTCATAAGTAACATCCAACTCTTCCTAGTGTCCCTAATTAACCCTCTTATCTTTCTCTTTCTCTCTCACCCCCCCCTCCCACACACATGCACGCACGCACGCACGCACACTTAATAGAATTTATTACAACAGTGTAAAATGACGAAATTAAAAAACAGTGGATGTATGCCCCCTAGCGTCATGTTCTGTGTAGTGCACTCTACACAATTATGAAGTCAGAAGATATAGCAATTAAAATCCCGAATATTCTCAGACTACGTCAGCTGTCTAAATCACACCTTTGACTTTATTTCTTTTTTCATAAATAAAATGATTGTTCAATTTTATTGTCTTGTTTCTTCATTTTTCTACCCACTTAGCCCAATAATAAAAAGATGGTTTATCTCCTCAGAAGGGTGTCCTGTACTCATTTGCGCCTCCTTCAAATGGCAAAATCACGCACTGCTAAGCGTATATTTGGTTACCACATACACACTCGCTTGACCTGCAGTAACAAACAATAGTTTTATTCAAGATTAAACATTTAGCAGACCACAGAATAGATGAACAGGCATTGGTTTAACACAAGGTTGCTTTTTCTGCTGCTGCCCTGGAGACCCACTATTAAGCAAAGCTTTAGCTCACCAATTTTATGCATTTCTATCTATACAGATGCATACAGACATACACATGTGCGTGTATTGTATATACATAGGCTATCAGTTAGGCTTCTGTATAAAGTTTGCATCCCCAGATAATGTTAAACATCGGGTCAAGGTTGGTTTTGATTAGAGTTTCTTGCATTTCTGGAATTTAAAACAAAAACAAAACAAAACAAAAAAAACCCCCTTTAAATCTGCCAGTTTATGCGATATCATCAATTTAAAAAAGTTCATAAGACATGTTACAAAGTTTCTTGCAGACTCCAACAGTAGTTTGCATATTATCAATTGTCCTAGCTGTGTTCATTTATAGTTATCGCTTAAACAATGAGTGTAGTATTCTAATATGCTAGTGACCCTTCATAGTAGAAGGCAGTGTTTCCAGTGGGTCATCGTGACCAGGAGCACAGCAAGAAAAACCCCGGTCTAAAAATGGCGTCAGACAGACAAGTCCAGTCAAATGAACCTGACAAAGGCACCGACAATACACAGATGTAGTAATCTTTTTTTCTTTTTTTTCTAAAAATACACACATCAAATACAACATACTGCCTTGCAAAGAGATCATAGAAAAAAAAAAAGGATGAGAGGCAATATAAGAAATAAAGTTGTACAATTATTGTTGAACTATACATTGACTATAACTTATCCATGCCTGTTGTCTTCCCTCTGGAATGTAAGAAGGGATCATTTCTCTGATGTTAAAAATAGGCAGGACTTGAGAGAATGCATCTGGCACTGAAGGTTGAAAAAGACTCTTATTCACCAAGCAGGAGACAGTTGAACCCCCCTTACCAGCAATTTGAGTAAGACGGATGGGACAGGTTGAACAATAGTTGGTGGATGAAGAGTTTTAGAGAAGATTTTGGATTAGCACCAACTTCAGAGATGTTTTTTTTTTTTTTAACTGCGTGTCTCCAAGCATAGAAGGTGTGGCTATGATTTGACAATGACAATGAAACAGTATAGCGAGGAAATAATGGTGATGACATTTAGGTGATTCAGAGACATGGATGACCCTGGGGAAGGAGAAGCATTGGCAGTACAGTTTACTGACCAAGCTCATCCATAACTGCATATGTCTGCCAAACACATCTGGAGACTAGGGCCTAAATTTATTTCAATGTTTTTTTGTACTTTGAATTGCTATAGTGTACATGCATATTTTGTCTACCATTTAATGTGGCTGAGATGCTTTTCTTCTAGAATTTAAACTATTTGTAATAGTGGAAGAAAACAAAATGCTTGGATACCCGGACAAAGCTGAAGTCTTAATAATGTGTCCAAAGATATAATTAATATTTGCAAAAAATCTATTCACAAATGCCCTCATTCTCTTTTCTGTCTCTGTAAATCTATTCAAGCACGATTAGGCCCAGGTGTACAAACAAAGAATCAGGGGTTAAACTGGGAGTAAGCAGAATAGAAACCACCAGTCACCCAAGACACAGTGAAATTACTGGCTCGTCGAATTTTATTTGGTACATAAAAACAATGGCGAGCTGAGCAAGCCCCTCTCTTCTCATTATGGTAGGATGAATCCCAGTTTAACCCCTGGATTTACATTCATGTTAATGTGATAGTGTATGCTACAGACCTAACAGGTGACAAGTTGAAACAGTTGCAAGGCTTCATGCAGTGCTACCTCATTAAGACATACATTGATTCTACCGTTGTAAGAAGAAAATTACTTAGGCCTTCCTAAACACTGTGTAATGGTCTCATGAATCTAATCATAAAGTGATTTCATCTTACAAGCCTTTTCTAAAAATGTTGGAACACGTCTTCAAAATGTAAATAACATACAATGCAATGAAGAACAAATGATTTGTACCCTTTATTTTATGTAAAATAGACCAATCGATGTAGCTTTGTGAGCACAATACAGCAACTCTTTTAAATTGAGTGACACGTCTAGATGCATTTTAGCACCGGGACTCATTTCCTTTGTAGCAAGTCCATGTTATTGTTATATGTGTACAACGTGTATTGGCAGTGTCTTGCAGAAATAAGCAAGGACTTCCTTAAAAAGGGCATATGGTGCTCCAATATCTGCAGATATCGTTCAGCGTTAACGGTGCCTTCACAGATGAAACAAGCCATGTGCAAAAAGCACCTCATATTACCAATTATGGCTTTTAAATTGTGAACAGATTCATTCATTCTTTCAACTTGACTTTTCCTTGTATTGTCGAACTATTTGACTATGCAGTTTTTTAGAGTGCTGAACCCCTCTGCATCTTCCCATCTTTTACTTCTAAAGAAATTAGGCACTTTTTATACCCAGTCATGTACTGTTTAACAGTCAAATTGAAAATGAGCATACATTTTTAAAAATACAATCATATTTTTTTTTTGCTTTTTTACTGTGTATTATTCAATAACTGTACATTTTTAATGATTTGCGAATCATTGCATTGTTTTTATTTACATTTTGCACAGCGCTGCAACGCTTTCAGAAACAGAGCTGCATTCAAAAAACACAACAGCTGTGATCCTAATGTACATGTGCCACATACAATACGAAACTAGTGTGATTTGCAACCTAGTTAGTGATCATATTTATCTTTGTCTCCTTGCTGTATTTTTTTTGAACATAATGCATATCTCTAACAAACGCCAATTATACTTAGTGTTACTGATAGAATGACTTGTGTGACTAAAGGTATGAGCACGTATGAGTCTAAGAAAACACGGACACTTGTATGAGTGTGACGCAAATCTGGTAGTGCTTACAAGCTTACATGCAGTTAATGGTTGAAGATGATACAGAGAACCAAAAACAATAAATACATTGTATAAAACATAATTTCATATCAATATATTAAAATACTATTTAAAATAATATCTTAGACAATATTGCAATATGAAATTGACCGATAAATAGTTGTTAGGCCTAAACAGAGAAATATATATATCTAAGTATCTGTGTCCTTCATAGTTTGCTTTTTTTACTTAAATGATTTAAAGTTTCCAGATTTTCCCAACTGAGTAGCAGTACAGTCCAGAGAGCTAATACATTTTCTTTTTTTCCCCCAACAATAGTAACAATGAACTTACAGTACACAGTCCCATAATAAAGATATACATACTGAATACAATATAAATGTCAGGACAGAAAAATAGAAAAATATCAATAGAAATCAAAAGTCAAATACATATCGGAGAAAGAATATAGAGTAAAGTGTACTTATGAGTCTTTGTGGTTCTTGTCGTAGCTGGAGCTTGGATTGGCTCTCATTGTTGGTATATTGGCTGTGTAACTGTACTTTTTGTTTTTTTTTTCCAGTCCCGATACACACACTTCCACACAAAAACAAAAAGTTACACACATTTGCAAATACAGACACATGCAATGGCACACATGCCTGCAAAGGTGAAAGTGTGTACACACCCACGCGCACATACGCACGCACATACGCCTCACATGACCGTGCAGCATTTGCAGGTCTGTTTCTTCTCCTTTTCCTTCTCTCCCTCCTCCCCACCTTCGTTAGGCTTCTCTTTTTCTGCCATGCTCCCATTAGGTGGAGCCTGCTCTTCTGTGGCTGCGTCTCCGCCCGCTTTCTCCTCCCCATCCTCGATCACAACATATTCAGCTTTGACATTGCCATCCACCCCGTCCATTCCTAAGGCCGTGCGACTCTCCTGTTCCTCCTCTACGGTCTTGTAGCCCATGAACACTAGAGTAACTGGGTTGTCTGCACTAGCTTGGTCAGGACTAGGGCCGAGCAGCTTGGCCTCAATCCCTGTCACCTCTCTCTTGGGTGTCTGACCAGAGGTCTGCACTACTCCATTTTCACCTATAGAGAGCACCAAAGCATCGTTGACAGATTAGGGAAGTGCATGAGGAAAGAGGGTGGTCAGGGTAAGACAGTGAAACAAAGAAAGAAAGGAAATATTGTTTTAATGACCTCCGGCATGGAGAACCAATTTAACAGAGTAAATCAAGAGGTTATTATGAGCACACTTTCTCTTTCTGACACTTGCACTCAGGCTGCATTGCCATGGTTTGCCATGTGATGATACAATATGTTGCCATGGGCAACAAACTTACCTCCATTTTCTTTGGCCACACCCTTATTGGCTGGTACGCCTGTCTCAAGTTCTTCAATCTCTTGCTCAAGCCTGGCTCAGAAACACACACACACACACACACACGCACGCACGCACGCACGCACGCACGCACACGCACACAGAAATGAAACATTAAAAAAATCTGTGGGTCATTCATGACCACAAATTCATATGCATATCACAACACCATTAAATCACACCACTATTTGCTAGTTCTGTTTTTTTTTTATATTGTAACAATTTACCGGTTAATTTCAAAATAGAAGAACAACAATTCAATTCAATTCAATTTTATTTATATAGCGCCAAATCACAACAACAGTCGCCTCGAGGCACTTCACATTGTAAGGTAGACCCTACAATAATACATACAGAGAAAAACCCAACAATCATATGAACCCCTATGAGCAAGCACTTTGGCGACAGTGGGAAGGAAAAACTCCCTTTTAACAGGAAGAAACCTCTAGCAGAACCAGGCTCAGGGAGGGGCGGCCACAATGGATAAACTGCTTCAAAAATCAGACATATGGGGGTTTTAAAATGCTCACCTGAGGATGACTTGCTCCAAAAGTTTGGTCTTCACCTCATCCTCCTGTAGACGCTTCTGAGTCTCCTCCTCTGCTGGAGCTCCATCTAACAACCAGCGCTCCCTCAGTGCCTTTGACTGCAAGGATAATATATATGGTATAATCCAGATCATTTAACTTGCGTTCTATAAAATGGATGTAGCAATGTAAGAGAAGGAATATAATTTTACTGTGTCTGTACTTGTCCATGGGTACATTTGTGTGCATGCTTGCTACATTCAAAGGATCTTAGGGAAGATCTGTATGCATACATTATGCACCAGTTGAGTGGTTAAATCATTAGAAGCACCTCAATTTCTCCACATGCTGCACTGAGTCAGCCTCTCTTTGGACATCGATGTACTTTCTTGCACAAGAGATTAGTGACACTATCTCTGACACTAATGATGAACTCTCTAGTTAATCCAAAGCAACAACATCTTCTTGCCAGTCAGTCTAGTACTTTGCTGACTGCTGCAACTCAGGGATTCTGTCATACATACTGCTGCCAACTAGTTTGCCAATTGGACTACATGGCACTCGGCCAATGGATCAGGACTTCTGGTATCAAACTGGGAAATCCAAAATAACATTTATGTAATATCATTATACTAAATTAAAGACAGGAACGGGTATATAGAGAGGTCACTGTGAGTGGTTCTAATCTTAAACTAGATCAAATATTTCTTAGAGCTTAATTCATTACAACGAATATCTTTATGAACAAGCTGAGAAAACTAACAGTGACTACTATTATTCCTTCTTATTTTCCAAACAGGCCAATATTCTTATCTTCACTCCCCATCCACGTTCCATCCTCTGGATGAGTTAATATCAAAGCAAATACTTGGCGTGCTCTGAGGTAAATATAACAGTGTGTCTTACTCGCAGCTGTTGGTCCATGCAGCAAAAGACAACCCTGCCTGGCCATATGGAAAAGTGTTAGAAGAAAAAAAAAAGCTCTTGTTTTCACAAGTTAGGCTGAAAATCTGGACATGTGCTTGATGTGAATTCCTCTCCAGTGATGCAACTAGAATTTCTACAGACGGAAAAAAAACAAACTTCCCCTTCCTCTCTCGTGTAGCATATGCCTCTTTGCCCATCCTAAATTTTAGGAACCTAAAAAGGGTTGTAAATGTCAGGGTGTATCTCTCTTAATTTATATCTATGTTTAATATTTTTTATCTGCTGTTCTGTTTAAAATCTTACTCTCTCCATTGAGTAACTCAACTTCAGACATCCAGCTGCAGAGGTTTAGAGCACACACTTAACACTGTGTAATTCAACACTCTTCATTCCTCAGTCCTGCGTGGTCTCTTGGGCACTGAATCTAAACCTGCTTTGCCCTCGTACTACTCTCTGAATCTTGCTTGCTCTCACGAGCCACACCCTACTACGCCAATGCCTGACATCACTTTAATGTGCTCACTCTTGCATATGGAAGCGCACACACGCACACACACGCGCACACACACACGCGCGCACACACACACACACACACACACACACACACACACCAGTCAATGTGAACAGTTGAAAAGCTAGGAATGCTGAAGCTACGTCTCTCTCTCCATTGTTCTTTGGAGTAAAAGCTGCTAACGTAGCAGACAAAGGGCGGAACTGGGATACAGACATACGCACACGCAGGCAAGCATCTATCCACACATGGATATGTTATGAACAGCTGGAAAGAGAAGAAGCTTATTTCAAATCGCATTGTGCATCTATCCAAAAGTCAGTTTTGTCAAAATAAAGTTTCTCTGGTCCATGTAGCATAAATGTTTTTCGTCAAACACAGCATTTAATTTTTTTTCTTTCATTTTCATTTCTAGCTAATGCCTGTGGTATAGTAAGAGGATGGCGAAAGTAACTTAGCTGTTCAAAGCTGAAATATAATTTTAGCCTTTTGTCTCTTGTACAGGTTAAGCAAATGTCCTTGGTACATTAAATGAGTGAGGTTTAGATGAGGTTTTCAAATTAAATGCTCGCTTGCTGCAGCTGCGTTATTTTTGTTTTTATGAATAAGAAAATGACAAACTACTCCTTTCCCAACTTTGTAAAAGTATGTTAGCTGTGAGTGCTGATTATTTTATTTTGAAAAATCCCGACTTGTACACACCTCTGCTAACCGCTTTTCTCCTTTTCAGAAAACATGCTGACATTTACTGACTGCTGACTCCTGCTCGCGTAATCATATGTGACCACATTTCCTGTGTTAACAACACTAATACATCATCTTACCATTTCGTCAGCACCGAGAGTGAAAGTCTGTGTACAAAATATGTGTGTGTTTAATCATGTACTGGTGTGATTTAACGGCGGGGTACATGCCTAAAAAAATGCACCGCGTAAGCAAAGACGTTCATTAGGATTTCCACGTCGGTCAGCCTCTGAGTGAAGAATACTTGCTGTGGTTCACACAAAGAGCCTTCTAACACTCCTGGACAGCATGATTACACTTCCCCTCTGTGTGTGTGTGTGAGACGAAAGTGGGGTGCGGTGGGTGTAAGAGCTGTTTCCTGTTGGTGGGAGTGGGACAAAAATCTGTTTCCTCTGCTAAAGCCCACTGCATTGTCTGGAGCTTCTGTGTTCCTTTATGAAGCAACGTACACAAAACTGGACGCGACATGTACAGATACACACTTACAATGGTTTGCCTGGAAAATAGAAAAAGTGGGAGCACACAGGGACAACAGTACAGGTCACTTTTAGAAACACACACACACACACATATTCATCTGCACATGGCAAATACACACCTCAACCTTTGCTCTTATCTGTGACCTGCTGAATTGTCGGTGGCTGAAATAGCTTTGATAACGCTGACACATACGCTGACAAAAACCTTGGCTCTGATATAATGAGTGTGTGTCTACATGCATGAGTGTGTGTGTGTGTGTATAAACAGCATGTGGAGGAGCTTTTGGTATTATCTGTTGTCCATTCTGAACATTCCGTGACAGCAGCAGTTGGGGAGTATCTCACTATGTTGGACAGATATATTTGAAGGGAACTGCTCATTTTAATGTTGTGTGGGTGCCTAACGTTGCTCACACACATGAGAGCATGAATCCCAGAAACACGCAGAGGGCTGACCGGCAGTATTTCTGTTAGCTTGTTAGAAGTTCTGTGAAGGGAGAGGCATGTAGGAGTACAGATGACACATACTGTACATTAGTTTTATCAGTGAAGGGCTCGAGTACATTTCAAACAAAGCCAAACTGGCATGTTCACGAAGGATGAGCAATGTGATGCTGGGGTCAAATATCCCAGTTTATGCACTGCGAACACCCTTTTGATAGCAGATGGAGGAATTCACAAGCGCAGATGGGAGGAGATAGTATTAAATAATAACATTTAAATTAACATGTGCAACAAAGATAATTACTGTGACTGCAAAGACTGCAAAAAAAAATCTATTGCTCAGGTTCAACTAGCTCTCAAGCTCCTGTGTATACTAACTGAACTTCATTTGCTTACTTCAACAAATGGAATAAGAATATGTGATATACAAATACACATAAAAAAAAAAAAAATGGTGGATGGATTTCTTTCCTGGAAGAAATCCAACAAACTCAATATGTGCCTACACAAGGTGGAAAAACAGTTAAACTGGAAACATGTGGCCAGTGGCAAGAGAAGCAGGGGAAAGGTGCTGATGTAGTAACTGAGAGTGACCTGTGCATACTACGAGATCAATGTGTTCTGGACACCAATACTTGTGTGTATTCTTGTCAACTGCCAAGTATTATTATGGGATATGTCCAAAATGTGCATGCCTGTGAATGTGCGTGTGTGTGTGTACCTTGAGATGCTGGAGTTGCCGTCGGTCATCATCCAGCTGCCTCCTCTTGTTTTCAATCTCTGTCTGCTTCTTCCTTTTCTCCTGTTATGATATACATGCATTAAGATTGCTGGGAAATGCACAAATGCATATTACAAAGCTTAGAAATAGAAATAATATCATAATTTTAAAGAACAATATTAACTATATATGTATTTATGAGGTACTAGTGTGGCAACTTGGGAATTTTAGAAACTTCAAATAAATAGAGCTGCATTTATGGCATTTTCAGTAGTCACCCAATATATTTTTTGTATACATACAGCTTGTTGACCATAAGTATTTTGACAGGAGGACTGTAGTAGTGGCATTAAACTGATATTATGTAGTAAGAGGTACCCAAATGTGTTTCCCTATATCTGCCACAGGTGAAAAAAAGAAAGAAAGAAATTGCAATACACAAAATTTAGCTAAACAGACACCTGGATGTTGAAACAGAAAAGGCAACAAGTGAAAATAAAACATTTGTGAAGTATAAAAGATGAACACAGTCAGAGAAACTGACGAAAAAGGGCAGTGAGCTGTAGCTACTATATTAGCTTTTGAGGTCCTCTAATGGATGAAGGAGATGGGATCTAAAAGGTTGAGTCATTAAGACTGCCAGTCAGACCATGACAAGCAGCAATGATTTGTTGTTTCTTCAGCCGTCAGTGTGCACGATGTGCACTCGCTGCGTGCGTGTCTAAGAGTGTGTATGAAATAGAAAACAGAAAGCAGAACGTGTGTATGGGCTTGTGTGTAGATAACTTACAGCGATGGCCTGGAGTCTCTCCTCATGTGACACCTCAGCCATCCTGATGAAGGGCAGACAAGTTGAGGGGCAGCATGAGAGAGAGAGAGAAGGGAGGAGGGGGAGGGAGAAAGAGTTACGCCTCATAATGACCAGCAACATCAGACATTACACACAGTGTCAAGCAATATACTGTGACCTCAGTATTTGCTCACGGGTCATTTACCTTCCTGTGATTTCTCAGTGACTGAGGTTAAATATCTTTCTGTTTGGCACTAAATCAGAGTCTCTTTCCAGTCAGGAAAAGTCGGTGCAGGCATGCTAATGTGCAGGCAGGGCTCTGCTGGAGATTCCTGCTTTAATAGGTTCCAGACAAGAGCTTCAGGATGGAGGATGGACAGATGAAAACTTAAAGCTAGAGGGAAAAGACTGCAGACTGTTGCTTAATGGAGATAGGATAAAGCTATTGCTGATAAATCCTGCACCGAGTTCTGCTTTTTTCTGTAGTAAATAGTTGAGATTATCAGGTCCAAAAAGCAGCAATTATTGTGACCTCTAGAGCAAATTCATGATCACAGACTGGAAAATCTCAATTTATAAAGACTATAAAAGACAGAATCGACTGGGTACAAGAATTCAGTCCAATGATTTTATGTGTGCCATCTATAGTCCCCTTCACTGACAACTGTGAGTGCTTCATGGGGGATATTATGACGTTAATACATTCATATGTTATATTTAACCCTGAATACTTTTAGCTCTCTAAGGACAACGCTTGTTATGTGACAATAATAGCTAATTGTCTCCACATATGTTTTATTTTGGTAAGCATTATTGTGCTGAGAGGGAATTATATCTCTTATAACTATGTCTAATGTATTGGTATACATTTAGGTTTGTATTCAAACAACGCCTCAATCTCCCCAGGAGTGGACGTGTACAAAAAATGTGAAGGTCAGACTGTGCAATACTCAGAGAAACTGCAAAACACACACAAAAAACAAACAAACAAAAAAAAACAACAACCAAGAACTCAGACTCTGCAGGCCTAAATTAGCATGTTTAATGTTATGACAGTACAATTAGAAATAGACTGAATATGTGCGGCTTCTTTGGAAAGGTTGCCAGGAAATAGCCTCTTCTCTCTATAGCAGCCCAGCCTAGGTTTGAAAAGTTGTGAACAAACCACAAGACTTCAGGAACAATGCCAGCGCTGTGTTTGATGAAAACTAAACACTGTATATCAGCAGAAACATCTCATCCTAACTGTCAGGCATGGTAGTGGGACGATGATGATTTGAGCTTTTTTTTTTGCAGCCACAGGACTAACACACTTTGCAGTTATTTACTCAACCATAAACTCTTTTGTATATCAAAGTATTCAAGAGTCAAATATGAAGCCATGTATCTAAAAGATAATTGCTGGCCAAAACTGGGTCATACAACAGGGCAATGATCGCAAGTACACCAGCAAATCTACAAGAGAAAGGCTGAAAAACATTGCAGTGGCTCAGTCCAGACCTCAACCTAATTGAAATGCAGGACCTTAAGAGAGCTGTGCAGAAATAACTGGGGAAATTCCAATAAATTGAAACAACTTTGTAAAAAAAAATAGGTCAAAATTTCTTCACAACAATTCAAAAGACCGATGAAGTCATATACAAGCTCTACATGCTGTAGAGGTGTTTCTACAAGCTCTCAAATCCTGGGATGAACTCAGTTTGTCACAGGACTGCATAGAGTCCTTTGTAAACCTTCATTTGACTCTATAAATAATGGAAAATAAGGACAAACTCAATATGCCTCCTTTACGTTTTAGACAAAATGACAAATTAAAATATATTTTTTAAATCCACTATTCAAGAAATCAGCAGGCAAAAGTTAATCAACGTTAAAAAAATATAATAAGTTGCAGTCCTAATTAAGAATTACAGCCATAGGGCAAACTAATGTCTCTTTGGTTTTGCATTTCTAATTTAAATGAGTACTATTATGTACTGTAAAAACATTTAAAAGGTGACATTTAAAAAGGTGATTCACATAAAACCTTAAGGGGAGGTATGTCTCTTTTGCCACATAAAATTACACCCCTGCACAGATATAATTTGCTATAATAGCAGGAATCTGTAGAAACATTGAGGGCAACATTACAGTGTGGTTGAAATGTGATCAAAGTAGCCCAAGAATTAACGTACTTATTAAATACAGGTTCTGAACGACTTGGTGTCAAATTATCAATTTTCTCAACTCCCAGAGAAGAAATTAACTTCTCTGACTCTGATTAGAGTCTCTGGTTGCTTGTGTATAAGTGTTTGATGGAGAACAGAAATGTTGTGCCTTTTCTAGACCAGAATAAAAGTTTACCACAACAGATATGGGTTCATCATCTTTATACTCATCCAATCCAATCTTTTAAAAAACAGCTATGACAAAAACAGCTCACTGTCAACCTAACCTATAACAAGGCCAGTAGAAATTTGAAAATTGTTCGATTGTGTTGTTGTTGATGAGGAACGAGGAACAAGCATCCCTGCTTGTAACAGATTGTATGTACTAAGCTGAGAAATGATACAAAGGTTGGATTGTGAGGGGAAAAATGCAGCATATCACCAGTTCACATCCCTCCTATCCCACCCTTTTTTGCGGCTGCATTTTTATTTCCCACACAAAGGCATGCAGGGCAGCAACGCTGACCTAAAAAAGATAAAGAAGCATCTTTTTTCATGCTCAGTGTGCAACCACTGATCCTCTAAGACTTAGGCATGCATTATGGAAGGTCAGTCTGTAACATGTCCAATTACTGGCTTTCCTGTACATTTACACACATATAATCAAACAGCTCACTTCTCTTCCATTCTCTCTTCTGTTTTTCCATCGAGCCTCATCACCATCACATGGAGACCCTTGGGGGGGAGAAAGTAAGAACCACAATCATCTGATCACCTCCTGAAGTACACACAAACACAGACATATTGTACCGTCTAGACACATTTTTCCTAACTTCTGCCTTTCCCCACTGATCCAGACATGCGGATGTACTGAGTCAAATCAGCTTTTATATGGCTTAATGTGGTAAGATTGCACTCTCAAAAATAAAGCAAATCTTAATTTTGTTTAGTATGACACCAAATCGAAACAAAATTCAAACACTTGTTAATTATGTTTATAGTTTTTCTTGCCGTCGTTTTATAGCCCTTTTATGTCCTAAGCCTCTGTCCCTTCCCATCCCTCAGGTTATAGTGGCAGACGGGCCCTTAGATTAGTGCACATATGGAAACTCATCTGAATCATGTCATTGCTGGAATTTGACCTGGGAGCAGCAGCTGACCTCTGTTGTTTTTAAAGGACTAAACATCTCAATCTGGAAAAGGTCACGAAGCAGGTCCCACCCGCAGCTGAACTGTGACAGGTAAGACTTGACAGCAATTATAGAATGAACACATTACAAATATTCAAGACAGTTGTTCAAAAATGTAGGCTAGAGACAGCATTCACTGTAAATTTGCTGGTTCCCAAAGCGTCACATTTAGAACACCTGAAATGTGCCAAATCACCAAGAAATTTCTGTCATTTCAAACTGCTTTTTATTCACACAAAAATTTTGTTTTTGTTTTTTTTATCAAGTAATTATGCATAACAGTTTTCTGGACATAATCTTACCATGTATGTGTAAGTTACAGACTTTTATTAGTGGGACTTTATTAGTGGGCAATCAGTCAATTTTCAGCATTCTAGGCTCTGATTGGTGACCGGCTTGTCAGCTTCATCTATGTCAAATTATGCAGCATGCACACTGTAGTGCAGGTAAATGTTAGAGAGGAAGGTCTTCACTATGAGTTAAGACACAAAGTGTTAGAACAGACCTAATTGGACACTTAAACAATCTTCACCCAGCTGAACATGGAAGCTAATAAAGGCAAAGCTGCTAAAGCTAACCAGAGCTCAAAGCCAAAGGATCAGAGCAGTTACAAGGAAAAATTATGGAGACAAGAAAACATAAAAGGGACGACCTTTTATGTGGTGAAATTATAAACATGCTGGAAAATTATGTAAGTAAATGACCTTTGTTATGTAAATCTGTTAAAACGTCCTTTTGTTTGGTGTACAGTAACAGTTTATACCTCTTTCCGGTTTTAGAGCACTTTATTTTCAGTTGTTTCAGCTGTTTCACTGAGAAGACATACTCAAATTTCGGGAACGCTATAAAGTTTAATCATTTATTTTGTTATGAAAGTAACATTTAGCTTAAAAAAAAAAGCTTACTTTGTTTGAATATGCTGTCATTTATCATTTTTACAAACGTGATATTAATACCTGGAAACTAAAAACTGGAAGTAATACATCTCTTAATTTTTATGCCTGCAGTTAACTCTTGGAAATTAGCTGGCCTCAAATGTGGTACAGATATTCTTCCCTTGTTTTAGTTACAAAGATAAGAATTCTGCAGGATGAATGAGTGGACAAGCGACAAATTCTTACAGTTTCTTTCTACAGCAGTCCAGCCTGTTTACCCACCTGTGTGGACTTCTATCCTCCCAGAATTATTGTAGTGCTTTTTTTGGTAAGTTTCAATAAAAAATAATTTAGTTTTCTCAACTGACTACCAAGCTGTGACTGTGACAACATAAATACTACAACAATCTAAAATTCTGATTCAGTCACATGGACATGGTATCAGATGATTATTAAAAATACTGATAATAATCCATTTCTCCAATACTACAGTCACTGTCAGGTGCATCTAAACATCTAAATTCAGCAGCAGTGAATAATGTTGACAATCTTGTGCATGCAAGACTTAAAGGCAACAGTCCAAAACCAAATATTAGTGCTAGTCCTGATCGTCGAACTTCTGGGCTAATGCTGCAATGAAATTTTAAGGACATATTGGAAAAGTGTGTCTACCTTGTTGGAACACTGGGGGCCTATGTCCTACAGCCTCTCTCATAAATTATTGACGCACAGGGAGAAAGGAAAGCAGGCAGCCATCTTTGCCACAGTAAAAAGAGTAATTACATTTATGACAGAGAAAGACATCAAGGGAGGGAGACAGTCACTAAGAGACTGGTTAGCCTGACACAGATAAATGCAAGAGATCAACAACATTACTCAGACAAGACTAAGAGATGGATGGATCATAACGGGCAGATTTAGAGACAACCAGCAAAACTAAAACCATATTTTTGACAATATGTAAAGGTAGGTACATATCAGAAGAAGTCTGAGAAACACATTAATGACCAGGCCAATTCCCTATTGAGCACATCGCTTCTGTAGCATTTCCAGGAACACATTAACTGCCAGTGTAGAGCAACAGAATCCTCTCTTCTAATAGCATTGTGCTCATGGTCCTCTGGCACCAGCAGTCACTTTACATACTCTAACTGCACTATAATGTACCAAAAGTAATCAATTTAATGCCAAGACATTTAAATGAATTATAACCCAGTAGTATATCTTTGTTGGGGATGTTATATTGGTAAAAAAAAAGTCTTAGAAGGATAAAAGAAAATCTCCTTTATAGGCGAAGAAAGTATTTTCCTTCCACTTAATTATTAAGACACATAAAATCAACATTAGGTCCTTCTAATTAAAACAAACATCACTTTGAATCTTTTCCTGATCAAACTCATTCTACCTTCTGTAACAAAAACACCACTTTTTAAATGTTTACATGTTGCCTTTGTAGAAGGAATCAGGTTTGCTGTAGAGAGTTTCCAATATGTGATGACAGAGAATAGCTACTCTTTGACTCTAGACAGCAATAGGTCTGCTCTCCGTCAGCAGCAGTGGCAGATTGTGTCAGTCCCCATTACCTCAAATTATCTTAAACAAACACCTGTTGGGCAATCCAACATGCTGATTCTGAACATGCCTCCTACGCTCACACATACTCAGATGCACAAATTTATTTAAAGCTTGTTTGTGCAGCATCTGCTCATCATTAGGTAGTAAACACTTTAATGCACCTACACCGAACTGAACACCTACTGCACATTAGGACCAGGTGGAATCAGGTCCCTTGACTAAGAGAGAAAGACGGATAAAAGCACTTTCAAATGATAGTTATTAAATGGAGTTAATTAAAGTTAAATCTGGTGATATTTCTATATCACCTTACTGTACGCTTAGTCATAAAGGGAGGTTTTAAGCCTAATCTTAAGAAGGAGATAGTGCCTGTCTCCTGGATCTAGACTTAAAGCCTTTTGCATAGGAGGGTGACCTGATAGTTATATGCTCTGCTTCCCAGTTTGGAAACTCTAGGAACCACAAGTAAGCCTGCAGTCTGAGAGCAAAGTGCTTAACAAATTGTCTGAAACACTCAAAGCCAACAATTAATTGAGCCAAAAAGTATAATTTATTTAGTTAAATCCTGTCAGCGCTTATTTGTGTGGTCCATAGAGATCTGCTGTTGTTCGAAAATTGTTACTCAAACATCAATGAGCCAGCCGCTCGCACTGGGTGACATGTTCCACATTGAAATATTTACATATATGACAATGAGCATGGGAAATTTAACCCAGTATCCATCCTCCTACTTTACTAAGTCATGTGCACGATCAAACTGTTGCTGTTTTTTGCAATATGAAACATAAAAACCTCCTATAGGGAGATGTTGATGATAATCACACCAATGATCTGGTGCTAAAAGTGACCAAACAGAAAAAGAGGAAAAACAGAAGAAATGTTGGTGTTCTTTCTTAGACTGTATTGCCACTAATGGCAAGTTACAACAAATAAACAAGACATTTGCTAACTTGGGCTTTAATTCATAACAGCAAGAACCTTTTAACTAATATTTTGCAGCTATATTGGAACTCCAGGATACACACACACACACACACACACACACACACACACACACACACACACACACACACACACACACACACACACACACACACACCTACACACACACAGGGGTTCTCACA
>VOQK01003963.1:7635-23082 GCA_015052645.1 Benitochromis conjunctus | reverse complement strand
GCACGCAATAGAGGATGATGTGACATAATAATGCAGATGTTCAGTAACTCTGAGCCGCTGACTTAAGCCCAAGCAATGCTATTTTCAATTTGCTCTTATCTCCCTTGAAGGATGCTGCGCCTCTTGTGATTACGAGTTGTAACCTCATAGCATATTAATGCAGCTGCACAGTGCTTACACAGTAAGGAATTTCACTATTACAAAACAGCCAGTATTTTGTTAGACATGCATATTTCATCCAACCTATTTCAGCCCTCTGTCCCGCTATGTCCGAGGCACAGGATTGATGCTTAAATGTTCCGCCGCTGCACAACCAGCCGCTGGACAAATCACCAAAAGCAGGTCAGCTACAGGAAAACACATCACCAACCGCAGCACACTGAAAATCACGACTTACTCAGTTTACAGATCCCTTTTTGCTTCCCGCCGCAGACGTCTTCCAAACGAGGTGTCGTGTTGTTTATTTTGCGAGCGTCAATTCGGAGCACTCTCACACCCCTTCCTCTCCTCCCCCCTTCTCTTCTGCTTTTGGATGGCACCCCTTGTGCTATCGCCGAGGTGATGCCGAGGGCAGCTTGCGCGCACGGCCCGGCAATTATAAGACACCGATGGATTCCTCTCGGGCGAAAAAGACGCACGGCGGACTTGGTTCCGCGCTGGGTGGGAATCTCATGGGTTGTGGGGCGTCGTCCGAAGCAGGTTGTAGACTAGTCAGGGTACGGGTGTGTATGTGTGTGTGAGCGAGAGAGAGTCAGAGTGGTATGTGAAGGGGAGTGCAGAGGGGGAAAGGATACGCCTCCCAGCCCCGCGAAGATAAAGGGGGCCCTGGCTGCGCACGTTGACTACGATAAGGGTCCTTCTCTCCAAAAACGAGGCCCTGATGGCTCTGCTCCAGCCTCACCATATGACGTGCAAGGAACCGGGCTGTCTGCTTCAGCGGTGCTTCAAAAGTACATGCAGCCTGAGGCTGGGACCACATCCAGGTTCTCTACTAGAGGAGAGAGCGCCATTCTTTCCAGTTTTACGGTTTCTCCGTCCACTCCATCTAGTGGTGAAAAGGCTTTAGTGTCAAGACTCCTTGAAATTTGTTGCACGAGGAATCGCAGGATGAAGGGTGAACGCTGTCACTGCCTCAAGGAGCGGGTTTGAAATGGGCTTTCGTCGCCATCTATCTGCTGGGGTTTTTTTTAAATCAAGTCAGAAACACTCGGAGGGAGGAATCAGTGTGTACTCAAACTGTTTGCTCAGTTTAATTCATTTAAATTTTATTTATCCAATTATTTGACATCTGCATCCTCTAATCATCCAAAACATGTTGCACCTGCACCCAGAATACAGTAGGTGGTGCTAGACTTCCAGAGATCTTCTCTTGTCCTTTCAAGTTTGCTGTCTCACAGGTTTATGATCTGCAAATTCATTTGAGGTGGTTAGGCCATAAATGTTTGTGTGCAAATAGTAAACGAGATATGTGTGTCCACATTATTCTGTATTTTCATCTGTTTTAGGATAGATCTGTTTTCAGGGAGCTTAATCGAGCTTTCATTTTACACAGGCGAGGAGAACTGACACAAAATCACCTGTGCCTCTGTTAGCGTATTGATTCTGCACTGAGACCTTCAACAGGCTTGATGGTACGAACAGCTCTTAATCATGTTTATTATATGGTTAATTTTGACTACAAACAGTTTGCCACTGTCCACCACATTTCAACAAATGACCAAATGTGTAGAGTGTTTTAAAAAAAAAAGCAGTGACAGAAAAATGTGCTTGTCAAAAGACGTCTGTTTGTGTAGATGGAAACTGGGTTAAATTTAATTGGAAAGCAAAAAGGTCAAAGGTTATGAGTAAACAGTGAACTATTTTAACTTAATGCAGCTGATGTGGAGACAGAGCAAAAGTTGCTGCCTACTTTTAAATGTCTGTACAGCAAAGTAAAAAAAAGAAAGAAAGAACAAAATACAAAAATAAAGATGCTTTCTCAAAAACATGATGTAATATTTTTAATACTAAGTCAAACCCGGCAAGTATAAACGTGGCTTGTTATTTTAGGCTGATCCACCACTGTGATCAAATTGGTGGTGCTGCGATGTCAGGCTGATGCATTTCTGAGTTCACTCCTTAGAATTTTTCAAGGTGCAAAAACTGTAGAAGAATGACTCGGAAGGAGTTCAGATTGTCGAGCTATTGTCTAGGGACTCAGATTAATGTCTAGAAATAGGAAAGTGGCTAAGCAGATTTTTTTCTTCTTTTTTGAGCCTGTGAGAGAGAATAAAAAGGAAGCACTAAAACCGGTTTCGGAGAAACAAACACCTCCGTTTCTCTGTCTCTTGCTCATTTCATGCACTTCACGTCTGCCATCTTTCACACCCTCTAGCAGTTTTACACGTATGCACAAAGCAGAAAGCAGGCAACATACAAACACAACTATATGCGGGTGGGGTGGGGTGCTTGGGGGTTGAAAAAGAAACTCAGCCTCCCATGTGGTATGTGTGTGTCTGTCATGACATCATGATAAACACTGCTGACAGATAAGGGTCAGGCCTGTTTTGGTACTGACATCTCTAAAAAAAATATATATATATTTTCTCCTTGACAAACAGAAACAACAAAGGGAGGGAGCCGGCAGTTTGATGGCGTTTTGGGAGTTTCACTCACAAAATATCTCAGTTTGATCGCGATACGAAACCGTACAGGCAAGTGTGTGTTTTTGTGTTCCTATGGGCCTGCGCCCTGAGAGCTTTCTCGTGTGTTTACATGTGTGCATGTGACGAGTGTCATTGTGCACGCAGCGTGACTTGGAGCCCTCACAGCCCTCGAGGCCAGCTTAACACTTGGCTTCTTATCTCTCTTTCACAACCTTGGTCATGAATAAACATCGCTGGAAAAAGAAATTATCCAAAATGAAAATAACTGAGTGGAATTTGGAAAAGTCAGGTTCAATCCATAACATGGGAGGAGTGCTGAGAAAGTGAATGGAGAGAGAGAGGGAGACACTGAAGTGTTTCCTCCATCCTGGAATACCCTCGGTGTACTGGCTCCAGAAAAGCACTTCTTTCGGCTCTATTGTCTTTTTTGCTTCGTCTGCTCTGCACTCCATCTCCGTCTTTCACTGTATGCTTTAAAATACCAATCGTGCCACTGTGGGCTACTCTAGATTGTTTTGTATTCTCCTCTGCTGTTGTGCCAGTGCATGTGGGCGTGTGTAGGAGCTGGAGAATTTTTGTCGGTTTTGTTGTTGCTCTGGCTTATAATGAGCCGTTTCACTGAAATACACAAAACGATAATGTTTCTTTTGAACCCCACCCCCCATTCAAACACATACACACAAACACCGCCCTTTCATATTTACCTCACCTCTCCCTGATATCCTCTTTTTCTTATCTTCCATTTTTGTCATTCCTCTTCACGTCCTTTCTTCTCTCTTGTCTCACTTTCCTTTCTTTTACTTCTCTTTGAACTTCTCTCCAGAATACTGCTGTTAGACCAGACATGAATAATTGAACACCAGCTTCTCGGTGTCCAAATCAGTAAATCTCTTTTTAATATCATCCTTAACACTGTGTTTTTGAATATGCCCACAAAATGCCCCCTGTTGCCATAAACGCAGGGAATAATGAGGGTCATGCAGTGGAAATGTGTCAGTGTGAAACAATGCGTTGGCCCCATTATAAGGTGGTGTCATTAGCTGCACAGCTACTGTCAGTGTCCCATCACTGCATCTGCCCACACGCACACACTCTCACTGCTTTCATTTTCTTCTCTTTCTCAATCTCTGTCTGTCTCTCTGTTTTAATCTCATACACACTAACACTATTACCTCCTTTTCTCCCTTTGGTGCAGATCAGGCTGGCATCAGATGCGACAATGTGTTAATCGGTGGCTGTTACGCGGGTCAGCGAGTTTTGTGACAAAGCCAGTGATCCATTCTTAGGCTCAACTGGGAGCCTCAGTGGAGTGGCAGTTCTTTTATTTTCCCTCATGAGGTCACTTGAAACTTTTAAAAGAACCTTTTCTCCTCAGTAATCTTTTAGCCATTTCTTGTTTTTCTGCTTCCCTTCTCTTACCCAACCGTCTCTTTACATCAGTTCGTTTTCTATGTCTGCCTTTTCTTTTCTGGTTTCTCGCTTTTGCCTTGAACTTTTTCTATTCTGTCTTTCATTTGTATTATTTTTTAAGAGTTCCATCTTCACTGCTATCAGTTTATTCTTTTATGATTCCATTTATGTTTGTTTGTTATGTTCCCACCTTCTTTCCCTCGTTTTGGATGTTTTTTTCCTGTTTTATTCTCATTCACCACGATACTCCTCATTTTCTTCTTTTGCGTTTGTTCAGTCTATTTATGCTTCCTTTTCACGTCACCCTCACTTCTTCCCCTTTAATCATTCTCTTTTATTTACAATTTCATCCGTCTGTGCATCACACTTTTGATTAGCTTTTCATCCCTGCATAGGTTTCTTCTTTGTGTTGTGCCCATTTATCCATCATTTATTCCTTCTTTTGATTCCCTCTTTCCATCCTCTCCCCTCACTTGTTCCTGTACTCCCTCCTGTGTCATTTTTTTTCTTTGTTCCCCTTTTCTTCCTTCCCTGAGGTCTGTAGCTCATCAATTACCATTATTTCACAAAAATTGTAATTCAGATCCTTCACCTCTGATCACAGCCCACAAGTCCTGTCATTGCAAATAAATGGAGGATGGGAGCCAGGTTGGAAAATACCAAGAAACACGCATTTAAATCAAGTCACATACATTAACATGCTGTCATTGTCTCCGCTCCCCTGCTTGTAGCTGATATAAAATAGGATGGATCACAGGCTTGAGTACAGATGAGTGTAGTGCCACAGTGCTCTAATTTACTCATTAAATTGATGCTCCCAGACCGACTGATTTAGACGGGATTAACGATGGAACTGCTTTTTTTTTTTTCTTTTAATTTAAGCCATATCAATGTGCATGCGTGCATGTTGCAGATTTGGTGAAGCATATTATCATTGCACAGCAACTGTGGTGCATTGTGCAATGAGCAAGCGTTAGCTAAATGTTTGTGTTTTTTGTGTATTATGCATTATTTCCCCCAGTATCTTAACCGTAGGGATGTCAGAGCTAAAACTAGGTCAGACAGTTGTAAGAGTGCGTGATCCTCTGCCAAGAGCTTCCATAGAAACTCAGACACATCTGAGAGATTTTCCTGGGTGGAAAAATATTTATGAATACGAGAAGACATGGTGGAGTAGAGGTGATACAGGAGGGACATTTGATAACAGTATATCTAGTCACTATAGATGTGTAAAGGGACGCAAACACAAAGGAGAAGATTAGCAATGACATGCATATCCTCACAGTCTTATTTCTTGCCCACATTTGAGAAGAAGTGAAAGGGTGGTGAAGGAGAACAGGCATGCAGTGATGTGCACAAGGTTTCCAGCGGATGAAAGGATCATACTGACATATTAAGACATATACAAAGGTTCCTCTGCACACATGTAAACACCCACAGTCCCTGACCCAATTAGTCCGGTCTGATAACTGTGTCAGTGTGTTACTACCAATTCCGAAGCCTGGAGGGTATTGAAGTCATGTACTGTAAAGTCTTACTCATGCATGTGAGGCCACAGCAACATCAGTGCTCAATGCTGATGCACTCCATCCCCCCAATATTCTCTGTATACATGCAGAAAAAGCACTGTGTTTTTGTATATATATATCATGAATCCATGAACCCTATAGGTGCAATGCAGACATACTAAACAGTCCTATGTAACAGACAAATAAATCACTAGAATTTCAGTCACCAAAAAACACCCAATTCTAGTGAAGTGAATTAGCAAAAGTTTAACTAACAGCTAGCAGCTACAGTTTCCTGCATAAAGACATCTGGCAAAATGAATGCCACGTACAGGTTTTCTGTTTCTGTTCCATTGTTGAAATATTAGTTAAGTTGAAACTTTATCCCTAAAAGATGCCATATTATATGTACATGGTGTACAAGGGTTGATGTGTATGTTCTGTATGTACCCATGCAGGCTACAGGAAAACACTGTTTCCATCTCCATCATTATCGCCACAGTTCTCCTAGGAGACTTGTGGAGCTGAGGCATGAGCAGACAGCCAAGCACACACATCAACAATGATTAGAGAAGCACAGAGAGGCAGAGCGAATGACTTGCATACATTCCCTGCTTAGCCGAGTGTTTCTTTAAACTGTCACATGAAAGCCTTGCAACTTTGCAGAGTCAACTTTCAAGGAATTTTTAGAATACTGCTTTATTTTCACATTTTTTTGCATATGTTTTTTTTTTTTTTTATTCTGGGCAGATGAATTTCGGGAGTTTTTAAGCTGTGCTGGTAGTGTATCTCAGGTCAGTCTGCTCTTTTGATCCAGTGAAATTTCTCACCAGCTGTTACCAATCATCCCAGGACTCCAGGCCAATGAAGGACCAGGTGTAGGGTATCATTGGTCATTTTGAGGGAAATTTTCTAAAAGCTGCGAGACTTCATCAATTCATTCAAGCACTCATGTCGCCCTCAGAAGGACTTGTAGTAACATAAATGATGATTCTCAGGCTTTTCATCAAATGTCAAGAGGAAATTTTAATTTCAGTTTCCCACTGAATAATGCCCAAGTACCTGCTGAAATAATGGAATTGCAGTATATGTTTCCTTATGAATTTCCTTATTATTTTACACTCTACTGATTAAAAATAGGTACTTTTCAGAAACATGATGGTGTGGTGCACACTAGTACTTCCTGACTGCACTGTCTGTCATTTGTGGAAAATGAACTTGCTGACAATAACTATGTGACAATTTGTCTGTTGGAAAGTCTTACAGAGTAGTTCATCACCACATTGGCACTACAAGTAATGCTTAAATCTGTTTTGGGTTTATGGTAGCCTAGCCTTTTCCAACCTCACAGAGTTGTTACGCCTGTGCATAACAACTCCGTGAAAACCCGCGCTACACAGGATCCTTTTTCATATCCGTATTATATGCTATAAAAATTTTGAGATCACAAATCCTTGGAGCATTATAATAACTGCTTTTAGCAAAAGTAAATGTTAACACCCTAAAATCATAGTCATTGTAAAGACTGCAACTGCTTCATGTTCATTGTGAACCTTTTAGCACATAGCTCAAACCACTATGATCTCCAGCAGAGTCTCCCAGAGCTGCTGGTATGAATGTCGACCTTTAGTTAAAAAAGAAAAGGAAAATAAAAATGATCCTTTCTAAGAATATATAAAGAATCGGTGAGGTTGAAACTCAAGGTCCTATAAAGCAGCAGTTTCCATATGAGGTGAAGACGGCCTTAAAAAAAAAATGTCAGCTTCCAGCTGGACTGTAACAGCACAGTGGGTATCCTGGTAAGACATTTATCACCTTCCATACCCTGTGGGTTAAATAGTAAGACAACTAGCATATATCCTCAAATATATATCCATATGTAGTTTAATTATTCCGCAAGCAAAATCTTGGGAAATTCTTCTGGTTGTTTATGCTGCTCTCATATTATGCCCTATTATGGCAGGTATATTGGTCACATAAAACCTGAAATATTACAGATTTTGCTTTCTTGTTCTCGACTCCTAGGTGGAAACAAGCTTTAGAAGTAAAGCTGCTCAGTGAATCCAGCCAAGTAGAAATGTCAGTCTTAGCCCCCAGCTGTGGTGGTAGACAGCTGACTGGCACATTAAGGCCCGTTATAGTTGGAGCTCCAAAAAAGCTCGCTACAAGGTCTGTGTCTGGTGGGTCGACAAATAAAAGGATTTAAAAGTCCCTAGTGAGACTAAATTTAATTTTCTGAGGATCCCAGGCTGAAATTTTTAACAAGCATCACACCATGGGAATATAAAAGCATCACTTTCATTTCTTTTTCATAATTGATGAAGCCTTTCAAGTACATTAAACACAGATTCTTCGAGTATTTCTGCAATGAGTCTTGATGCAAAAACAAAAAAATGAACTCTTAAGGGCCAGGTTTGATTGTCAATATAGTTATTTCATGTGGATGGGAATCAGAAGGCAATATTTTGTATGTGACAACCTTGCTATGCTACAAAGGAATCAATACTTTATATCTCAGAAAAATAACCCTCGTTATCGATTGGCCTCAAAGTAAAATGATCTTTACGATCCTTTCGAACCGTACTCCCTCACTCGAGCCACTGAGAGCTGAGGAATTTCATAGCGGAGCTGTGGGAGCTTCAAAGCCTTAAATCCATTTTCTCCATGTGTAAAGGTTCATAAGGAGCTGGGCGAGATGGCACCAGGTAGAATGAGAGTGACAAAGAGAGTGCGATCAAATTAAAGCCGTGGACAAAAGGCTTTTGTGCGTTTTTGCAGTGGTAAACCAGTGCTGAAAAGGATGTCAGCAGCTTCTCCTGGACAGCCACTTTCACACCCACACACACAGACACAAACACACACAAAAGTATAAGCATTCACAAGCACAGGGTCACAAAAATAGACACATGCATACAGACAGCTCAGTCTGCATTTTCTGTTGCCTTCCGCAGTCACACACGCACGCACACACACACACACACACACACTTGTTGTCTCGTGCTTTCTGGGCCACTGAGGAGAGCGAGAGGGGAGAAGACAGGGAAAAAGAGCTGCTGGCTTGCTGAGTGTGAGTCATGGACAGGCTGACTGTCCTCAGGCCTCGATACACCATCTGCACCCCCCACTAGCTCTACACCCTCATCACACAGCTCAGTGCTCCACAGCACCGGACACACACAAATATGCATACATGCAGAGACAGACAGACATGGATTCCAATGAAAGAAACAAATGCCCACATCTGACACATATCTGGAAGGACACACAACCTTGCTAAATCTGGGCCATGCACTACTTAAACACCAAAACGCTAATTTATATATTAATAATCATCCAATCTGATGCACGTAGATCGAGAAATAAAAAGTGTCTCAGTTTTATGCTGGAAAAATAAAAAAATATTTATATATTTTTTCCATATTAACACACTTAGGGAAAAAAAAGACCACTGACCACTAAATCCCTGCAGGTTAACTGGGATTTACCAACATTCTAGCAGAATTCATTATGGAAACCTGACACTAGCCCACAGGAAAGGCGCAAATGTGGCTCTGCTGCATCCATCTGGCTCCGAGCGCGAGCGCATGAATGAGCACGTTCTCGAGGAATCAATGAAAAAGATCTTTTTCATTAGAGTAACAGTAAGCTGCTTCGGCATTGACCCCCCTTTTCAGCAACGCCATAATACACCCCCAACTCTGCTTTCAAGCACCACAAGATAAAAACTGTATTTAAGAAGTCTAATTTTTTATTCAATAAGGTTATTAATATTACACATCACAACAGATAGAAAACATTAGTCCAAAAAAGAGGACTCTGGAATAATAACAGTATTAATAATATTAAGTAATGTCAAATATTTTTTACAGTCAAAACGGGGCGAAGTAGTATGATCACCGGCGTGTCTGTCTGTCAAAAGGTAACATCGCAGAATTGAAGCACAAAAGTCAGGTTATAAAAAAAGGACACACTCGTACACACATGCAGCACAAACTGACGAGCAACTTTATCTAACAGCTCCTCGCTTGAGGAGCGCCACTACAAAATGCAACTGGTTCCGTTTAGCATAGCCTCTTCCTACTTTACAAAGTATCAATCCATGTATCCTTCAGGTGTTGTGGTGCAAACCAACTTCATCTGTGTGTCTGAGTCTGTATTTGCTTATAGAATGATCAAATAATGGCATAATATAAAGCACTTGTCATTGGACAAAATATCTGCTGACAAAAATGGCTAACAACTTTATACAACAAAGTATAATTACACAGAAAGGGCAGGAGTGCACTAAAGGAACACAAAACTAGTCGTGCTCAATTTTCCTGCTCACAGAAATTGCTCCGAAGTGTATAATTAGGGCTGAAATTATTATTTTTTTAAAAGAAATATTTAACTGACTGATAACGCCACAGCCTCTTCTGACTAATCGAGAAAAATGTCACTCACAGTTTTCGAGAGCCCTAAGTGGCGTATTGAGGGTGCGTTTTTTTTGAGAAACCAATTCAAAACCCTCCACACGTTCCTAATCCTCATGTTTATGTAAGTGAAATCCTCAAACAACACGTTTTTCTTGATAAACTGAATGGAGTTAATCAGTTATCGATTTAGTTTTAATATCATTTCTGTCAACTAATTATTGAGGCCTAAAATCACTGAACTGTATTTGACCAGAGACAGTATAAAAATGTCTAAAAACCATTATTCTATCTTAAGTTGTCCATGTTTATGGGCTTAGTCACTCATTTTGGGACATATTGAATAAAAAATTAAGGCTGTTTTTGTACATTTTTGCTTGTTCAGTATTTTAAAAAAGACGATTATCTCTGGTATAAAATCGCATTGCCTAATGAGGTGTCAATTTAAACTCGTTAGCCAATGATTCAGTTCAGTTCAATTCAATTTAATTCAATTTTATTTATATAGTGCCAAACTATAAGAACATTCACCTTAATGAGCATGCATTTTCACAGTATGACCTGCTTCTCCTTCTCACATCCATTTTTTTTTTTTTTGCAACCACGATGGCGACGGCGAAACGCTTATCTCGTGGCTTCAAAGCTGGACTTCAGAAACCAGTGGGTGACATTGCTGAAGATGCATCCTTCTATACAGCTGTCTATGATTGGAAGTCATTTTCCAGTGTATGGCAGTGGGCAAATCTCACTTCAAGCCCCTCTTGCTCGGTTGTACTGGGCCTTTCCACCGTCTTACGTGGCTGTCTTCAGCAAACGCATGTTGGCCATAGTTTATCTGAACATTATGGTTCCACAGCAGCTATAGAAAATTACATTTGCTGATGAAAGGTCTAGAGGAAGTGAATCTTGAGTTAAGATTGTTTTATCAAGATTTATTTAAAAGAAATCCTAGCTTATCATAGTGCTGGTTGGCTGTTTTTTTTTTTTTAAACTGGGAACTTTTTAAATATAAAATAGAATAATTTAACCTCATATTGTAAAAAGGTATAGTTGATAATCTCTTAAAACTGCAAAGAAAAAGAAAACTATAGATAATGGATAGGTGAAGTCTGAACTTGCAGGTATTAATAATTTATGAATAGACTGATTTGGGTCTTTCTGTTTAGCTCTTCCTGATAAAATAGAAGCAAAGTGAAAGCCAAAATGCTAGTGAAAAGACTTTCAAGACCTGACAACCTAAAATCTACTCATAAGGATGTTTTTTTTTAACTGAGCCATAAAGGCAGCTCGCCCATCCAACTGGTACTTACTGAAGCCATTTTGTTCCAAGGTTACGGTGGGCAACGCTACTGGCTGGGCAGCTTTCCATTAACATTCCCTTTACTGTTACGATTTGCAAGAGGGCCAAATACAAAGAGTGCACTAGCATGGTTTGATAAACACGTTAATCTCCTTAGCGCTGCTTCAAGCGCCGTTCCGTGGAAGGTTTCGTGCACAAAGACAGACCGTCTGTCTGGCTTGCTGTGCTTTGTCCAGCCACATTCTTCATGTTAGGAACAATTCTCGTTCCACTCGACTGCCTCTCACGTTTGCTACAGTAATCCATTCAGTGACGTCTGTATAGGGGTGCCCAACTGTGCACGATCCTCCTCACATCCACTCATCCTTCCTCCTCCTTGTTGCTTGCCTTCCAGAAGGAACGTTTCCTAAGTCAGCTTCTTCTGGTAAATGCAAGCACATCTGCCTGATGTCAAATGTAATCATTTGTTATTTGGTTTGTTTATTTAGGGGAGTAAGAACTTGTGGTTTTGTGAACTGTGGCTATTGGGTAGTACTCTTAAACCTGTGGTTGAACTTGACTTTATGGCATCCTCATAGCTTTTGAATGCTTTGAAAGATGATTTTTATAGCTAGCAACAAGAGCAAGTTCTCTGTGTGTAATGGTTGGCAACCTCAAACAGTTATTCAACTTCAAGAAAAGCTAGTATTGCCTGTAGTTGTTTTGTTTTCTGAGTCTCATCCCCCTCTCAAGGGAAACTTGATTTAGCAAATCCCGATCCATTCATTCAGCTCTTTCAGCAGCAGCCTCTTCGACTCCTTTGAAACACAGAGGATGTGCGTGCTGAAACCAGAGGTAAACTGGGGTTTTTAATTTGTCACCCTGCTCTTTTTAACATCCGTTTCTTTTCTTGTCTGTTCTTTTCTCAGTGAGGGCTGCTGAGCTGACACTGTGGGTAGTTTGTGTGTGTGCAGGAGGTGGAAAAAAAATATTCCCCCCGCTGAGTTTGTATGCTGCCAGACTTTCATCTAGTCCTGAATCCCATATCCAGGATCTCCAAACCACATTATCATTTCTCAAAAGTAATAAAACTCTGTTCACCTATTGCTGCCTACTTTTCTTCAGTGTCTCTTTGAGAAGAGTCTTCTCTAGTACACTCTCTGATTTTACAATGGTGTCTCTCGTCTTCACGCTTCACTATAACATCCTCTCGTTCTGCATGGCCTTGTAGTAGTGCTCCTGCTCAGCGTGGCTTCGGGCGGACACAGAGGGCCGACGGGGCAGGGTGGAAGTGCGGGACAATGACTGGTTGTGGCTGTCTATCAGTAGGTCAGGGTGGGGAGGTGGAGGAAGCATGCTGGAGCAAGACTGGTGAGGAAGCGGAGGCATGGAGGAGGGATGCGGTGGAGGAGGCAAGGGCGAAGAGGATGGATGTGGAGGTGGGGGCATTTGGGAAGAAGAGGGGTGAGGAGGGGGAGGCATTTGAGAGGAAGATGGGAGGGGTGGCGGAGACATCTGAGAGGATGGGTGAGGAGGTAGTGGCATATGAGAGGAGGTGGGGTGAATGGGAGGCGGAGGCATTGGGGAGGAGCTTGGTGGTGGAGGGGGAGGCAAGGGCGAGGAAGATGGTTGAGGGAGCGGTGGTGGGATAGGGGATGACGACAGCTGAGGTGGGGGCGGAAGAGGGGATGAGGAGGTGGGAAAAGGTGGGGGAGGCAGCTCAGCTCCTCCTTCGGCACTGCCGCTGGCCGAGGAGGAGCACAGGGAGTCTGATTTCACTGGGAGTGTCCTGTAGTCCCGGTAATGACTGACATTGTCTTGTCGCTGCAGCGCAGCACGGTGTTTGTCACCCATCGGGTCAGCAGCCATCATGTTGCCACTGATGGTGTTTCTCCATTCCCACGGCTTGCCATTAGCGGCCGATACACGCACCACCGGGTGGTGAGGGGCATGAGCGTCGATTGTGACGATGCTCCCGCTGCCAGCGATGCTCCCTGGGTTGCTCCCGGTGCAGCTGTCTCGATCAGATGGTATCCGGTAGTAAGGTGACTCTGAGCAGTTGGAGCCAGGACCAGAGGAGGAGCCGCCTTCTGACGTCTTATTGGAAGGGGTAGTCGGTCCTTGACCCTGCTGCTTTGACATGGCTATGACCTGCAAGAAAGAGACAAAAATAATCCATATATAAGAGCAGCTGCAACTAAATTACACAACAACTATCCAGAAAGAGGGACATTTATTGTTGTAGACATGGTAGAGCATGATAATAACCTATTAAATACCCCTAAAAGATTTTCAGAAGATTTAACTCTAGTTATAATTAGCATTTAAAGTCTTATGACACTGATTTATATTGGAAACTAATCAGTGAAATTGCTCCCAACAGTGTTGTTTTGATTATACCAGCAAAAATAAATCATAGATGTGTAGTTTACGCAGCATATGGCAGCTGTTAAATCTCTGCTCCTGTCTAAACTGAATTGGCTACATGCCACGTGACAATAAAGTATGAAAAATTATGACTCAAGATAATATCGTTGCAATCGTTTTTAGGCTTTCATTTTCTAATTTCTACCTCACCTGTGTGATTCTTTGCTGGCTGGGAGGCTGGTTGGGCTGCGTGTTGGGCACACGGGGAGTCGATACGGCAATGGGCCCTGTTCCAGGCTCTTTTAGTCCTCCTCCCTCTGTGAGTGACAACCACTTTGCCCGGGTCTTGGCACTCTTAGGGGAAACAGGAGGTGGCCGAGAGGCCTCCTCAGGGATGTGAACAAGTGGGGGTGCCACCACCATCCTGGCTCCAGTTGGTGTGGTGGTATTGGCTTGCACTGTGGGATAAAGAGAAGACGGCATTTGTTGGTCGCCCCCTTCTCCTGCAGCTGTGCCTCCTTCACCTCCTCCATCTCCTCCCTCTTCCTCATCTCGTGAGCTCTGGCTGCGGAGCTCCATCGAGCGCTGTTTCCACTCTGACACCAGCTGCCGAGACCTCTGTGGGTCGAAGGGCACGTGGAAAGTCATGTGACGCTGGGTGATGACTGGCTCCTCCGAGGGTGAGATGGGGCTGTTGCCGTTTGCTACTCGAGGCAAGGTGTTGCTGAAGGTTACCATGGTTTCCTTGCCCATGGGACGACTGGTCGCGAGAAGCTCCACATCAGCGCTTGCTCGTTTGAGGGAGGCCAGGGACGCCTTCTCCCTCCTCACCTTACTCCGTGCTCCGGATCCCAACCCCAGCTCCTCCCTGCTTTCAGACACCCTGGGAGTCTTCCTGTACAAGGAGTCATGGCTTCGCTGACTCAACACCCTCAGGCCATCCTTCTGCTGTGCTGAAGCTAGTCTCTGTAAAGACGGAGCATCTTCTTCCGAGGCTTTGAAGTTTCCCACTGCATACACAGCCTAACAAGGGACAGAGGGACAACGGAGAAATAAATGAGGAAATAGAACCACTCAGGGTGTTAAATAAAGACTAGAGCATGAAATTATGTTTTCTTTAATCATTAGGAGGAAAAACTTTGATTTTCACGTTAGTGGACAGAGTTTGCATGAATAGACATCTCTCTTTCCTGCTATTCTTCTGAGGTCAGCATGAATCCCTCTCTAACCCCTCTCTTCATCCTTTAATGACAAGGGGAAAAACTCCCCCTCCCGAAAAGTGAAAGACGAGAGAGACAGAGAAGGCGAGGAGGAGGGAAGCGTGGAAAATGGCAACGACAAGTTTTCTTAAAACGAAGTGTGAAATTGTTCCAGAAAATTCTTATCGGATTATTCATTCCCTCTCCCTTCTCTCCGTAATAGAAAAGGCTATATATAGGCTGCCAGTTATAAAAAAAAAAAAAACGCTCGGAGAGAAATATATGGAAGCCACACAGGGAGGAGAGGTGATGAAAGAAAGCTGCGTTTGTTAGCACATGCTGTGATACTGTTAGAATAATACAATGGGACAATTCAGTCACAGCAAAACAACTAAACCGCGTTATTAAGAAAATCTATTTATGTGCATTTTGTCATTCCCACCCTGCTGCATATTGATGGTAAACTACTCCCCATGGACAAAAAAATCCCTGAATGGATAAAAACACACGCTGACGCTTAATTCACAAACATAAGCCTAAAATTGAAGATGATTTGGAGACATCTTCATCAATTCAGATTTCTTTTAGCAAGTTATATTATCAGAAATAAAGCAATTGGGGGGGGGG
>VOQK01003962.1:0-10818 GCA_015052645.1 Benitochromis conjunctus | reverse complement strand
AGTACGAGCTTTGAAGGACAACCCACCAACAAACATTAAAGAGCTGAGAAAGCTTTTAGGATTTTTAGGATATTACCGAAGCTATGTACAAGATTTTTCAAGACATGCGAAGTGCCTATATGATTTACTCTCAGTTGACCACACCCAAACACCAGCGCGGTCAGCCAAGGCGGGGCATGCTGCACCCACCCAAAAAATCATATGGAGTGACAGTCACCAGAAAGCACTAGAGTATTTGGTAGGTGTTTTGACTAATCCACCCGTGATGGCTTATCCTAAGTTTGAGGATCCCTTCATTCTGCACATCGATGCATCAGAAGAAGGCCTTGGTGCAGTTTTGTACCAGAGGCAGGACAGTAAATTAAGAGTGATTGGATATGGATCGAGAACATTAACACAGGCTGAGAAGAACTACAGGTGGCACTCAGGGAAACTTGAGTTTTTAGCGCTAAAATGGGCGGTGACCGAGCGCTTTAGAGACTACTTGTTCTATGCTCCCTCAGTGACAGTATATAGTGACAACAACCCTTTAACCTATGTTTTAGGCACAGCTAAACTGAATGCGACAGGACACAGATGGGTCTCCGAGTTGGCCGATTTTAACATAACACTGAAATACCGACCCGGAAAAAGTAACGTTGATGCAGACTTTTTGTCCAGAACACCTTCTAGTATGGACTCATACATGTCAGAATGTACTGAGCTGTGTTCGCCTGAAGTGTTAAGCGCAGTACTGAATGCCATTGAAACACAGGAAGAAAAACAACTGGATTGGATATCAGCTATAACGTGCACTCCAGAAGTAAATCAAATATTTACAGAAACTCAGCCAGATGTGAGGATCACAACACAGGAGCTATTACAAGCTCAAAAGCAGGACTCTGCCATAGCTTATGTTCTCAACTTAAAGAGTACAGGTGCAAGCTTTGACAAAACATCAGCGACCAAAACTCCTAAAGTAAAACAGCTACTACATGAATGGAAAAAGCTGTTTATTTCAGATGATGGGTTGCTGATACGGAAGACTGTGACTTATACCCAGATTGTGATTCCAGAATCTTACAAAGAACTGGTGTACAAACACCTTCACTGCGAAATGGGTCACTTGGGGGTGGACCGTGTGATGAATTTGGCAAGGAGTAGGTTTTATTGGCCGAATATGTGCAAAGATATTGAGTTTTTCATCACACAGGTGTGCAAATGTAATATTCAGAAAAAACCTGCAGTTCAGCGTAGGGCCCCCATGTGTCACGTGCCGGCTACTGCACCCTTTGAAATGGTTTCAATAGACTATGTCCATCTCGAAAAAAGCAGGGGAGGGTATGAGTATATTTTAGTGTTACAGGACAACTTCACCAAGTTTGCTCAAGCCTACCCTACACGCAACAAATCTGGCAAAACAGCAGCAGAAAAAATCTTTAATGACTTTTCCTTGAAATTTGGTTTTCCTGGTAAATTACATCATGATCAAGGCAGAGAATTCGAAAACCATTTATTCAAACAGCTGCAGAAGTACACAGGAATAGCCAATTCAAAGACTACACCCTACCATCCACAGGGGAACCCAGTGGAAAGGTTCAATCGCACCTTGCTGTCAATGCTGCGGACCCTGGATGAGGAAAAGAAAGAAAACTGGAGTGACTATGTAAACAAAGTGGTGCATGCCTATAATTGCACAACTAGTGACTCGACAGGATACTCGCCCTTTTATTTACTCTTTGGTAGACATCCACGTCTCCCTATTGATGTAATTTTTGGACTGAGTGAGACAAATAAATGCAAATCACATGAGGATTATGCTCACAAATGGCAACAACAGATGAAAGAAGCATATGACATTGCATCCAGAAACATTAAAAAGACTCTGGCGAGAGGAAAATCACATTATGACCAGAAGAGACAAAGTGCTGTACTCTCACCCGGGGACAGGGTACTTGTTAGGAACATGTCAGAGAGGGGAGGGCCGGGAAAGTTACGCTCCTATTGGGAGGATCAAGTTCACATAGTGATCTCTCAAAAGGGGGAAAATAGCCCTGTTTATGAGGTTAAGCCGGAGCGTGGTACTGGACGAGGCCGTATTCTCCACCGCAACATGTTAATGCCCTGTAATGCATTACCGCTTCCCAAAATAACAACACTGAACGAGTCCGCACTACACAGACACAAAAACAACGAGACCCACCGGATGCATTGAACTATGTAGAGAGTTCAGATGATGAGGAGCAGTATGGATCTCAGAGAGTGAGGCACCACCACTGCCAGCCTCGAGGGGATTCGATGGGGTCTGCACCTACTACTGAACTTGACCAGGACCTTCAGCGAAAAAGCACGGAGCTTAGAGTGGACGCTGAAGAGTTTCAAGCAGATATGGTGAATGGACAGGATAACACTGAACATGACATCTCAGTATCATCAGACACTGTTGCTTCGCCAGATCAGCCCAGTGAAATGAACCCAGAACTGTCGGAACCACAGCCGAGGAGATCTCAAAGGGAGAGATGTCCCCGGAAAATATTGACTTATGATGCATTTGGCCAACCAGTTCAGAGAGTAATTGGTCACAGTGTTAACCCATTGTATGCCAGTGCAACAGCATCTCCATTCTATGAACAGTTTGGCGTACCTTGGACAGCTCTACAAATGCCTTACTATCCAGCTTATGTACCAGTTAGTTATTATTGAACTGTGAAAGAGTTTTTACGAGTTTAAACTGTGTTATTTTTCAAAAACATATGAGTACTTACAAGGTCTTACCACTATGGTGACACAAGTATTTGATGCTTTTGGGATGGTAGCCTAAGACATTGGATTGTGTTATGTTTGATGAGGCTAATTGTGATATAATGGTTACTATCTAAGTTGACAGGCTCCGGAGCACGTGATAAAGTGATAGTAATGTCTTAGAGGGTAATATTTCTATGTGGACTATTGGAAACAACTCAGCACTGTTATAAGCCTATGCTTATCTGGTAAGTGAGTGCCATGTGATTCTGTCACCTGAGGTCCGATAGTGCATCGTGAAAGTGATCTTAAAGCACTGCTAAACCCTATCCCAATGTATACCATCCTGACATTGTCACAAGGAAAAAAAAGTATGTTTGATTATTTTTGTTTCTTATTGTCATGTTTTGTCAATGTTGGGACAACATTTATTTAGCAGGGGAGGAATGTAGCACTTGGTAAAGTGTAAAGCTAAAATATGTCTAAAACATTGTACAAATCTGTTGATATTTGAGCTATTCAGCTATATGTTTGTTTTGGCTGCTACATGTTTCCACCAGTAGAGGGCAGTCACGGCAAAAAGAAATGAGAAATGTTCTGAAAAAAAGGAAGAAGAGTGCATGGTTTTGGACTCTGTGTGAAAAAACCACGGTTCTGGAGTACCCAAATAAACTCGGTTTGCTGTTCACACCAAGTTGTCCTGGAGTGGTGTAACATTTGCAATGGTTGCTGGGAGCAACTATCTTCGCTCTAGAACACAGAAACATGGCTTAGGTTTGCACAGTTGCATCTGAACAAAATACAAAATTTCTGAAAAATAGTCCTTTCGATAGACAGGATCAAAGTCTTTAGATGTTTGTCCCTAATGCACAGTGCCACGTTTGCCAAAAATCTAACACAGAATATCGACACACCTCATATCGATTCCACAGTTGTGGAGGAATGATAATTTGGGCTGGCTTTGCAGCCACAGGTTTTGGGCACCTGAGGTCCTTTGTATACCAAAATATTCTAGAGTCAATGTGAAGCAATCTGTCTGACAGCTAAAGCACAGGTGAAGATGGATCATGCAACAGGACAATGACCCCAAATATCCCAGCAAAAACAAAGAATGAAAGTCCAGACCTCAACCTTATGGAAATACTCTGGCAGGACTTTAACAAAACTAGAAGAGTGGTCCAAAACTACCCACAATGATGTGAGAGATTGTCATATCGACAATGATTACTTCAATTTTTTGCAGGTAAAGGTGTTTCTACAAGCTACTGAATCATAGGGTGTACATAGTTGTTTAAAGGAGTACATAGAGTCCTGTGAAAGCTTTATTTTTCACATACATTCTGTATTATGATTCCAGAAACTACAAAATGATATGGCATATTTTAAAAGTCCTACACAACAACCTTTCCCTTATGTCCTCGTGGTCTTAGGAGACAAATAACAAATGTTCTGCTGTCTAAGAATGGATTCTATTTTTCTGGTGAAAAATAATTAAGACAAATATATTGTGGCAAACATAAATCAATCTAGATCTTTTACATATGATATCCGGAGGGGTGGACTAACATCTTGAGAGCCCTGTAGCACAAACCAGGCTCCTATATATTGATTGTTGATGATTTTCTGGTCCAGCCATATCTTTCTATCAAGAAAACTCATGCTCTTCTCTATCTTGATTTAAATCAAATTGTTTGAAGGTGCTTTTTTTTCCTGGTAGGATGCAATCGATGAAGTATTTATTTTAAAGTGAGTTACTGTCTGTAGAAGACATTTCCATATAACTTCTGTATAGTAATGACAGAGTTTCCTACAGAAGTGGGAAGAATGATCATCACGATCCTAAAGTTACGAGCCTAATACCATTCTAATCAGATATCATTGTTAGTGAAACTCTACCCACAACTGTCTTATTGGGTAAATTTTAAAATGTAAAATAAGAATCTATTTTGGACAATTACATATTTCTTTTGACATATAGCATTTTTTTTTTTTCTTTATTTCTTTAAACCTTTATTTTTATTAAAAAAAAAAAATACATTTTTTTTCAAGAATTTGTTTCACTGAATAATTTTAGCTTTTTATAATGTGACACATTTTGGAAATCTTGGCCTGTACAGTAAAAATAAACTGCCTTTTCCTATAGTAACTATTTCAGTTATTAGTATTATTGTTGTTATTATTATAATTGTTAGTACCATTACGAGTGCTTTACAGAAACACACAATATACTACACACTTAAATATCAACTGGCATGGGGAAAAGATTTCTAACCAGAAATTCAAGTCTTAATGACAAATTATACAAACAACTGGAGTAGCTCAGATAAAGTTATGTTAGACAAACAACACTAGAGGCCATGACCTCAAGCCAATTGCACAAGTTGCCATCATGTGTGGGCTTTACCCTATTTACTCTATCTCCATCAGCATTGCATACACTGAGAATATCTACAAGTGCCTTGATATTCCACAGGCAAACGGGAACCATGAAGAGGCTGCAAGCAACGTCGAATCCACCACATATCTGAGGAGGGTCAGGGAAGTCCTGACGACTCAGCTGATTGGGAAGAACAAGATCTAGGCAATCAACACCTTTCAGACACCCTTCTGGGATAACATAAAACATAAAAAGAACAAATCCTCAAGAAATACCAAGGGCTGAGAGAGGAACTAGGAGAAGCTGTTGCCCACACACAACTCCACCAGACTCTGCACCTCATACCTGTATGTTGTCTCGTTTAGAGCTCAGAGATGAGCCAGACCACAGTGATGTCACCGGCATAACTAAACAACATTGTTTGGGTGGGTACTGACATAATCATATGTGTACAGACTTAGCCTTAATACAGGCTCTCCATAAGGATGTATGCTGAGGGCTGTGGAAAGATGGAGACTCACTTTAAATCTGTACATGATCAGAAAGACAGTCTGTGATACATCTGCAGTTGGTGATAAAACGTCCGATATCCTGTAGTTTTACAGTCAGTCAGTTCAGTCAGGATTGTGTTAAAAGGAGAGCTAAAGTCAACAAAGACCAACCTAGCATAACTGTGCACTGTGGCGTCTTCTGTCGATCTGTTAACTTTATATGCAAGCTGAACTGGGTTGTAGGACGTGAGGCTGGATGTGACATGGTGTTGGACCAGTTTCTCGAAAGACTTCATTTTAGCAGGACAGCACAGCTCTGCTGGCTACTTATTGCTTTGTGCACTTCATCCATGGCTAAGTTTGCATTAGCATCAGGTGATATGTATACAGTTGCTGCCGTGACGACGGTAAACTTGCATGGTATATAGAGTGGTTTGCATTTGACTGTCAAATATTCCAAGTCTGTGAAACAGTGACTGTTTACAGTCATTGCATTTGTGCACCAGCTGTCACTGATGTAGACTGCATAGCTCCACTCCTCTCTTACCAGAGCGTTACGGTGGTGGGCCATGCAGCCTACTAACTCAATAGCTCAGTCCAGTATCGATGGTTGTAGCTAAGTCTCACGCAACAGTCATTGAAACATCCGTTGGATCCAGTCTGCAACCTCAGTTTGTCAGTTTTATTAATTATAGATCTGGTGTTAAAGAGGAACAGTTTTGGAAGCGGTGGCTTGAATGGTTGTCTTTTTAGCTGTGCTGGCTGACCACCTCCGCTTCCTTTGTTTATACTTTCTCTATTTACACTCCCTTTTGGGCTGGCCCCTGGGGAGAACCATCCATGGAGACTCTGGGTTCTCAACTATGTCCTCTGGAAGGATATGGAAGCAGAGATAGAACACGGACTCTACCAAACATGCAGTAGTATTTTCAAGCAAAACTATATATGTACATAAGCAAAGCACTGAAAATGAAGAGCAGAGAACTGCAGCAGCTATGCACCATCGTGCCATTGCACACAAATTTGCACTTTTGAAAAAAAGAAATGTCTTTCCTTTCATTTACATGCATTTCTTTCATTTAGGCAGTTATAGCTGTTGAAATAAACTTCTGCTGTAGTGAATTGACTCTATATAAATAGAAGTAAATTGAACTGAATTAAATTGATAGAGTAAATGCAAGTTTGACTATAAACTTGATTTTGACCTATTGATTTCAAAAATATGGCTAGTATGGACAGTATAACTAATGTCTAGGCTCTTTCATAACGTATTAAATTAGTGAAATGCCAATTTACTGAACAATACTGCCACTGTCTGTCATAAAATGTTTCTGCAGCTGATGAAGTACAAAATACATTTTCACACCTGCACTTAATTTTTTCAAGGTTTAATTGAAATCTGACACTAAAATAGAACAAACAGTTTTTAGTGTACAGACATGAACTGTGACACAGGAAAAACACAGAAAGCAACCAACATATTAGAGAGAACGGGCAACATATTTGTCATAAAACAACAAAGATTGTGCCTTTCCTTAAAATTCACACGCGCACACACACACACACAGTACACTAATGTGTGTGACCTATGGTGCTAGCTTACGGCAGTGGGAACATTAGTGGCTCAGATTGAAACAAATGAAGACAGGTCTTCACTTAGTCACAGTCAGATGGAGCCAGGCAATAATGATAGAAAGAGAGAGAAAAAGAGAGAAAGAGCCAGGGTGGGGGGAACTCTGTGTCTCGACATGTGTGTATGCAGGTATAGGCATTCAGACCCACACAGAAAGCTTGCTTAACGTGTGCATGTGTGCGTGTGTCATATGTGCATATATGTGCATTATTACTTAGTGTAACAGTTAAGGTCCCTCTCTTGGTATGTGTTGCACGACTACTTAGGGAGTACGTGTGCATATGTACCAAAGTAACTGCTTATTCATGTGTGCTGTGCCTGCATGTGTTTTGAGATTGGAGCCAGTGAATAATATATTCTTGTGAAGATGATGATGAGAACCTTCAGGGCTTTTCTGATGAGAGCTATGTGAATTAAAAACTGACAATACAAGTCTTACCTAAGACAAATGCCTTCTCTGTGACACTCATTATCGTGTGGCTTGGTGAGTGTGTGTTTTGTGTGTGTGTGTGTGTGCACGTGTGTGTGTGTGAGAGAGAGAGAGAGTGTGGCTGTGTATACTGCTAAGAGCTTTGCTGTTATTAAAATAACACAATTAGTTGTGATATATGATGTATCGGTGATTAAGTTTTACAGTGTTTTTCTAAACCATATTTCTGGCCATAAAGTGGATCCATTCAGAGCCTGAAATGCTTCAGTAGGACTAAGCAGGAGTCCTGTTGATGCCGTTATCACACCAGATTGTTCCAGCATCAGTGAGATGGGGTTGTTACTCGGAGCTTGTCATTTGTAATTGAGCATGGTTACTGCTGAGAAGGGACGTACTTTATGGCAGACCACAATCTCTTCCTAAACCTGACTACATATATAGTTTAAACCTAACCAGCAAGAGATAGTGAAAGAGAAAAAGCAATGGAGAATTGGTTAAATTAGACAAGAAGTGACAAGAGGAAATAAAACACTGGAAACATCATAGATTCAAAGACTACAGTGTAAACACAATATAATAGCACTACTTAAGGACTGCATCCAACTACAGAGAAAAATCAAGTACAACATATTAAATGAAAAAGTACAAGCATGATGACAGAACAACATAAAAACAATAGAGTAAACTTGAAAAACAAAGAATTAAATTAAAATAATTTATTATTATTATTATTATATGTTTATTTAATCAGTTAACTCTGCAAAATTCATGGGGGAGCAGTTGGTGGCCATGGGGCTTGGCCAGGCGCAACACGAAGAAGAAATGTGGCCACGCTCCTGTGACTCACCACACACAGGAAGCACCACATAGAATGTCACCTCTGTAGTAGGGAAGGAGCCTGATCTAGTGCGTGAGGATGAGAGTTACCGGCTACATATAGTCAGGCTCACCTCAACAAATGGCTTGGGCTCTGGACACAATCTCCTGGAACCACCTGGGGTCCTGACCATTATATGAGTGCCAAGTTTACATTATCCAGCTTCCGTGGAGTTTTTGGGTCCAGTGCTGAAAGGTGCCCCTTGTGTCAAGTGACAACAAGAGCCTGAGGTCCATCACTACGGACAAAGTCACTGAGAGAGTTAAACAACTCCATGGTGGATGACATTTGCTAAGAATTCCTCAAGGCTCTACATTCTGTAGGGCTGTTTTTGCATGCCTGTGCAATATCATGTGGAGATCTGTGGCAGTGCCTCTGTATTGGCAGACTGGCATGGTTGCTCCCATCAGTAAGACGGGTAATCAGAGGGGTCTTTCGTATTCTCTAGGATATTTGCATGAACATGGGAGTTTGCCCAGCTAATCTATACAGTATGTGTTTTGGAGAAAGCATTTGACTACATCCCTTGGGTGAACTTGTGAGAGGTTCAGGAGATGAACAGACAGATTGAGGGCTGCATTTGCAGTGCTGCAGGTGCTGCATGAGTTATGTTGCTACTCTCACCTATGGTAACAAGCTCTTGGTAGTGACAGAAAAAATGAGATTGTGGACACAAGCAGTAGAAATTAGCTTTCATCAGGAGTGGCTGGCCTCTCCCTTAGAGATAGGGTTTGGTGTTTAGTCATTTGTGAGGGCATCATTGTAGAGCCACTAGTCTTCAACACTGAAAGATGCCAGTACAGTTTGAGAATCTGATTTGGATGCCTCCTTGGTGACTCCTGGGTGAGGATTTCCAGGTATGTCCTATTGGGACAAACTGGAGAGGTGAGCTCAAGGATGTGGCTAGGGAGGGAAGTATGGACTTCTGTTTAGGCTGCTTCCCCCATGAGCTGGCCCCAGATAAGTGGCAGAAGATGGATGGATGATAGGGCAGCTGTGGCTCGGGTGGTTGGAAGGTTGGTGGATCCTTAGGCAGCATACCGAACCCAGAGTTACTTCCTGGTCACTCTCAGCAAAAATCTTCAGCTCTGCCTCACATTATTTGTCAGTGCCACTGCCCCCAAACCATATATAACTGACTATCACATTAGTCTCTGTCGAGTACAAAAAGTGATAGAATTATAGTAGAATGATGTGTAGCTCACACTAAGTCTGTCTTCAGCCATGAGTCCTGCTACAGAGTTGCTGAGCAAGGCACTAGACTGTTACAGGCTCAATTTAAGCTGCTCAAAATGAAAAGTTAAATTCTTCAAATGTAAAATGTAAATCTAAATGTAACACTGACAGCTTGTTTGCTGGCTAGTAGAGAAACACACATATCAGTAACACAACATTACAAATGATTGTACTGAGAGTAAGACTGCATAACAATTGTAAAAGGCAGTCTGGTAAAACACAATGATGTTTTTACTGACAAAGACATTGACAGAAACAAGGCTGACCAAAGACTTGAGAGGTAGAAATCTTCATAGCATTTTGTCTCCATAAGATCTGCCATTTCATTATATTTTCCATAAATTAAGAAATCAAATATGACCTGTAAGACCTTTAATATGACCAGAAATAATCTAATTTCCACATGGATAATGTTTAAGAAAATATTTTTCTTCAATATGTGCATGTTTTTTACTATGAAGACCATCTCTACCTATCATTTTAAAGGGAACCCCGACTATTATGACAAGTTACTCTAAATATGTTACAAATTATCTCCACTACATAAAAACATACTTGAAAACAACTACAATGTTTTCGTTATTCATTAAATCTTTGTTGTTTAAAACGGTTTTCGTGCCGTGGGGGCTGCCATGTTTTTGCACACACAATGCATTCTGGGACGAGGACGTATGTCGGTTGTCGGCAGTATCAGCTACGTAGTAGAACAAGACAGTAAGAATGTAAACTATATGTCATTAAAATCTGTCCACGCCTCATCTACCTCTACATGATCAGTAGCTGCTTCTTGAAATCCTGTATATATGCCACTTGGTTCTGGATAGGCTGTCCTTATTTTGTTTACTGCACATGATGGGATGACTCTACGTACGCTAGCCAGCCATGCATCCACCAGGTAAACTGTCGATACGAAGCATACCTGTAAGATCTTAAAGAAAAAGAATGAACTATAGACTACTCATTTATGCTTTTTGTCTTAACTGGTAAAACACAAAAGTTAAGTACGCAGCCCTTTTTAATTAATTTTTACAGTGTAGCAACAGTATTAATGAA
>VOQK01003955.1:0-10468 GCA_015052645.1 Benitochromis conjunctus | reverse complement strand
AGCCAGTAATGATCCTTCCACACGTTCACCTACAGAAACCTTGTAGTGACTTTTACTTCCTCTAGAAAGTCAAATTTGATCGTTTCATTGGCCAAAAAAGTGCAACTGAGCCCTGGTTTAAAGGTCTCCTGGACCCAGTTTGAACTTTAAACCTGATCCTCCTATCTCTAAAAATAATCACACATACTCATTATTTGCCTGTGTGCGTCCGCTTCCTGTACATGCTCTTTTCATACACACCTGTGAAATGCTACCTGACTCTTGTTATGCAAACTATGCAAAGCATTTGCTATTCATTTCTCCAAATAGCCTGCTTAGATATCATAAACCCTTTGCAGCATGAATATGTGGGTGTGTCGTGTCTTTGAGTCTTACTCTTTATCCATTTAGGCTTTGGCATTTGTATCCCTGAGCAAAAAAAGAAAAAGAAAAAAAGTAAGTGTGTGTGTGTGTGTGTGTGTGTGTGTGTGTGTGTGTGTCAGCAATAAGGTGTAAGCTAATGGACATCTAAATGCTGCTGATGTTACATTGGATAGTTTAAGGGCCCTCAGGTCCCCTTAGACCAATACTGGAAGAGGAAAAGTGAGGGAGGGAATGTGACTTCTGCAAATCGCTTTGACAAGGACACCCGTGCCTCGAGCGGCGTCCTCTCTCGCCTCATCGAGCACACACACACAGCAACATCCACACCTCAGCAGAATTGTGAGGTGACTGTTGCGCTCTAAACAGCTGACTTGGTGGAGGACATTTGTGTGAGTGAGTGTGTTTGAGTTACGCTGAATTCAGTTTTAATTCGGTGACGAGGGGAACGGGCAGAAATTATGGGAAATTTTTCAGTCTTGTGTGCTGGATCGAGGAGGCTTTTGATCTCTGAAATATTTAGAGAAAAATGGCACATTAATTAAACTGAAGGCAACCTAACGTTGCAATCCAAAGTTTGGCAAACATAGATTTTTTTAAATTTTTTTTAAAAAAACTGACTGTTTTCAAAAAAGCGTCTTTGGAAGATTCCAAAAAGTTTTGTACGGGTTTAAGAGAGAAGTTACACCACCAAACTTTATAGTTTGCAAGAGAACATCACTAAAAATAAAACATACGTTTAAGAGGGCTTGTCATTAGAGGTGGAGCACAATACTGAAACAGCAATATCTCCTACTGCTTCCTCTTTCGATATGTGAGCTACACACTAGTGCAGGTGCACCTAAAGGAAAGCTAAACAGTGACATATTTTTCGTTGTTGAGTGGAATGTCCACTTCCTGTTAAACAAATCAAATCACCTGGCATCCCCTAAAAAGGACGCCCCAGCTTACCTCAAAGTCGTTGGCCTTGTTGTAGTGCATGTTGAGTGCCCTGAAGAGTTCAGCATCTCGGCCCACAGTCAGCTCCTCGGCGGCGGTCACGCCCTCGTTGATGGACTGCCGTGCAAACTTCTCCATCTGGATGTAGTAGAACTCCCTGAAGTTGCTGAACCACTTGATCAGCTGGGAGGTGATGCATCGATTAAACTGTACAAGAAGAGCATCATAAATATCATAAATATTTTTTAAAAAAGAGCTTTAACATTACATTTCCACTGCATGCACACGTTTCCGCTTAGAGCTGGGATTTTCCACTTGTTCTTCAATAGAACTGCTGGCCTTAATAGCAAAATCTCATGTCCTCTAAATTCAATTCAGTTTTATTTACATAATTACATTGACAGTCACCTCAAGGTGCTTTACATTGAGAAGCAAAGACCCTACAACAATACAGAGAAAGCTCCAACAATCACTCAATCTACTATGAGCAAGCATTTGGCGACAGTGGGAAGGAAAAACTGCCATTTAACAGGAAGAAACCTCAGGGAGTTTGTTATTTATGTTTTTATTTAATATTATTAATAATAATATTATAGTGCTTCGTGACGTGGACTCCGGGTAAAGGTGGAAAACGCCTTTCTTCTATTTTCAGTAGCATCAGATTGTGTTAAAGCATTTTTTTTTTGTTGAATCATACCAATAAACGTGATGCATTGTGCAGAAGGCACACTGCTGATTGCTGCTTCCTGTTTGTTTATGTAGAAGGATCATAGCACAGCTGATGTTTTCTTTGGAACGTATTTGCCTGATGCTCTGTCATCAAATTTGCCTTGAACCGGGCCTCCGTATGAATGCTCACATTGGATTGTGGCACGACATGTTCAGATGAATTTGCTTTTTGTTCTGCAGCCTACATTTTCCATGCAAGTCTATGCAAATATAGCTCTAATTGTACGACAACACTGTGCCGTGACTGAATAATATGAAGGAATGTTTGTTTAAATATGATCTACTGTTGATTTCTGGTAGAACATACAACCTAGACAGTGTTGATATTTATTTGAATTTTTCGGCGTGCATACGTGCACTGGGAGATGGTTCCTGTTTTTCCTCTATTGCCCCAATCAGCCCCCCTCCACACATCTGTATTTGTCCTCTTCACTACTCAGTAGTACAACGAACACCTTGAGGCTCCTCGCTGGAGAAAAAAACATCTCTTTAAACTGCGGAAATCAGGCAAGAATGTCCCAAATATGAACTTATTGTTATGTCAGAGCGGGCTTTCACACAGAGCTAAACTGACATTAACATCTCATTAAACCCTCTTCCTACCCTACGAGCACTGCGAGAAACGTCTGTACCGATCCAGGTTTTTACTTTAGTGTAGTTGTTTTAACAAAAGTTATTAAATAATTCAGCTTTTATTAGATTAACATCACACTAGTTATAGTGATATCAAATACTAATTTAACTTTGAAAATAATCCGCTACAATTTCACGTAATTGGTAAATTAGCATTTTCCTACACCAATAAATTATTATTTTAGGTAATTTCCCACGTTTAAATAGCCAAACTTCCTGTATATATGTATCACAGGATATAGAAAAGTGAAAGTATCAGTGTGTACAGTGAACACTGTGTGTGAGAATGCACAACAATCTTGAAGGGCTGAACATATTTTAAGAGATTTTGAAGTTTTAAGAGAATCATTTGGACGTTTTTTTTTTTTTTTGGCATGATAACATATAAAATGTAACCACTGTGTGTTTGAGTTTCCATCGTTCTCTGGAAAAAAGAAAAAAGCCACACGCATGATTTTTTCTTTTAAAAAAGCACAGCGACAGCCCAGTGAAAGTGTATGTGGTGTGTTTGTGTGTGTGTGCTCAGTGGAGGGGAAAAACGGCTTTGACACAGAGATTAAGCTCAGTATTGTTACAAGACATTGTCTCACAGGATCGAGGGATGAGCGAGAGAGCTAGAGGGAAAGAAAGACAGACGGGGTAGAGCGAGCCGAATGGTGCGAGGCAGCGTGGAGAAAAAAAGGAATGCACGGAGAGGGAGCGCAGCGGAGGATGGCCGAGGGAAAGAGAGATTTTTTCAGGAACGGTTAGAGGGGGTGACATAATGGAGCATAATAGAGCGTGGTGGTGTGTGTGTGTGTGTGCAGGAGAAGGAAAGGGAGTTGGTTTTAAAGAACATAGTGACAGGAGGGCTGTGTGCGTGTGTGTTTGTGGTGGTGACCCACAAAAGAGTAGCATGAAGGGAATCTGATAACTCAGCAATTGACACATAGAAGAAGATGTCATCTGTAAAAAAACAAATCATAACCATCCTGCCACAAGCTCAAAGTAGGATAACAAGGATGCCCTCATTAATAATGAACTGATTTTAGTCTTATTTTCACAAATAAAGGAAATAATGCAATTTTTTGAGTATCTGTACCATACAGGCTTCCAGATATGATCCAAGTTAGAAGATATATCGCAGTTAATCTAAGAATGCTGATGTAAGAACTTTAAATCCTGCAAAGGTTTTAGAAAAGCTTCATTTTGCTTCTTCATTGTGTGATCATTGAGATAAAAGGTGATATGCTATCTGATATCATTTAAGTCCAATTTAAATTAAAATTTCCACAGTTTTACGAATTCTTAAATATAATTACACAATTGCTCAAAAGTTTGGGGTCACTTAGAAATCCTTTGTTTTTTTGTAATTAACGTTTTGTTTTTAAAAATAATAACAATCCTAAATAATCGGAGCGTTGACAGTGGTTTATGACTTTTAATGGGCTTCATAGCGTCATTTTCATGCAGCCATCACACCGTGCTCCAGTGCAACATTGTGCTAACTAATGTAAACTTAGCGTGTTAAAAGGCTAACTGATTATTATAAAAGCCATTTTCCAGCCATGTTGGAACAGCTGAAAACAGCTCTGATGACCAAAGGAGAACATCAGACTTCAATTACAGTCTCACAAAGGTCAACAAAAGTAGTTTTCTTCTAAGAAGCGTGAGAAATGGTTAAAACTGAATTTTTTTTTATTTGCCAGTGGGAACTACCCCCCTTAATAAAATGGCACAAGCAAAGTGGGAATGGGAGACTCCAGTGTATATCCGAGTACATCGGAGTTTCTAGTGTGAGAAACAGTTAGTGTTGCTTCCACAACTGGACTGAAGAATAATGCATCCTTTAAATTTTTGTTGGAAGATGAAGCCAATTTAGGATTTTTAAGATCGATACCAATATCGATGTTTGATGATTTACAAATCTGATATACTGGTTGATACTCTTTACTGAGATAACATGATGGTGCTATATAAAAATAATCTGTCAGAAGTCATGGCTTATTGATATAGGCTTGACCCGACTCTGCTTGGACCTCTGGTTGGCAAACTGTGCAACACTGATAAAATGATTTATTCTTAATTTTTTACTTTTCTGTCTTAATGTATAAAACCACCTCAGGTGGAGTTTACCAATATGAACTGAAGCTGGTGGCTGAAAAATGTAACTTACTTAGGTACAGCCTGAAATCAGAGTAATTTTCAGCCTCTTAAATTTGAACTGTAGAAGCGACTTCACATGTAGTCAGATGTAGTCACGTCACCACCTGCCCTCTTATCCACCCACTATGTCATGAAGCTCATCACAATCAGCACAAACCACAAAAAAAGAAGGGGGCAGGGGTGAGAAAAAGCGCTGAGGTGGAGGAATGCCGTTTTCTGTTTGAAGTAATAAGGGGGAAAGAGAGAGTGTCAGAGAAAGTGTCAGAGTGGCCCGACTCTTCTTCCCTTGATGGTCCGTGACACCCCGCCCCCGGGCCACATTCGAAGGGCAAATGCACACATCCTTTAAGAATCTGCCCCCCACCCGCTTCAACCAGATTCGCCGTAGCTCGGCAAGTTCTGCCGAGGACGGTGTGAATGTGCACGATCAACAGAAATCTGCGAGTCGTAGCACTGAAGGTGTCTCGTGATTCCTGGAGGAATAGCTGTTGTAGGAACTTTTTGTTCAATTTATGTTGTAGGTCATTTCTGCTTCGCCATGCAGCACACAGTGTAGGGACTGCTGCCGCTGAATAGTGTGCAAAATCTTTGCTTTAATGCATACAAACAATAAGCCGCTTAGAATTTCTAATCACTTGTATCCAGTTTAAAGACAGATTAGATCATTAAAAACATAGTTAATCAGCTTCATGCTACATAGTTTTGCATTAACATCAGCTCATTGTAACAACACAGTCTTAGGAAAGATTTAAGTAACCTCATAAACATGCTCATTTCTGACGCTCAGTTAAAGCAGGATCAGTAGAAAAAGCTTTTTTTCTCTTCATATCCTGAAAAGGCAAAATTGGCCGTGTTGCTCATCACGCAACTAATTGACAAGACGGGTGAGAGGCGGGCTGGACGCTAATTGATTCCTGCTGAGATGGCGGCATCCTGATATCATTTCAGCCTCTCAAGGCAAGAGTCTTCAGGGCTCTCGCTGATAAATGTGTGTGTGTGGCGTGCATATTAGCGAGCGAGAGTGTTAAAAACCCTCAGCTGGCAGGCAACTTGCAAGTGAGAGTGCGCGAGTTAGACGGAGCTCCCCGAGCCAGCCAGCGTCTAATTAATCCTCCTCCACTGCTAACGAGGTCTTAATTATTCTCGCTGACTCTCTCAAGACAAGACGGCAGCGACCTCAGCGTCTTGTGCTTATATGTGTGATTGTCTGGTCAGAAGGCAAGAGGTTTGCACAATGCAATTAATGTCCCGGGCGTGCATGTGTATGTGCGTGCTTGCTCATCTGTGGCTAAAACAGTTGTCAGCTCAACCCACTTCCCACACCGAGCGAAGAGACCATTGTGCATAAGAGGCTCATCTTTAAGAACCAGTTTCCCATAGACAAAGTCCATTCAAGTCCAATTAGGGAAAGCCATTCAGGGCCCTAATTCCCTTACAGTGAATCTGCCTGATCCTTCTAACACATGCTACTTATTGTTCCCTGGGAAGGACCGGGGGGGGGGCTAGGAGTAAAAGAGAGGGTGAGAAAAAAAAAGGAGAACGAGACACTGACCCGGATTTTGGAGATATGGTAATGATGAGGATAATGAATGCAGTGGGACAATGAAACAGGACACACACACAGACAGACAGACAGCAACAGGGTGTGCTCTCTCGCTCAGTCTAACACACACACACACACACTAGCAAAGGCTTGAAAAGAACAGCCTCACTCATCACAAATAGGATTAACCATGATTCATTTTGATTAAGCAATGTAATGTCTCCCACTCAGAAATATGCTGGATTAAGTGGGATTACGACTCAATTAAAACAAAATTTGACTATAAACCATTATTTGCATAAAATATGAATAATAGGAAACCATAATTTCTTAAAGGCTAACTCTGTAGATATGTGCTTCTTACTGTCAGCAAATCCCTTAAATTGCTCTCACTAACCCACAGTGCCGTGAGGGAACGAAAGCAAGTTATATCAAATTCTTCTACAGAGCACATACGCACACATAATTTGGTTTATTTTAATCCCACGTGCCTCCACGTCTCTGTAAATACTAACTAAAACATCAAATATATGTACTTGTCAACATCTTAACGAAGGTCCTGAAAAATCTGCACCTTTTTACAACAGTTTGTGTTGTCTTTCTGAAAATAACCGTATTCGTCGTGCAAGATTAACGATTTCGCTCTAAACTGGATGAAATGTTACATACAATGAGAATTTGTTTGCCATAAAAATATTGCATCTTTTAGATTTTCATTGGAGCCAACCAATATAGGATGTTTAAGATTGATACTAATACCGATATTTCGTCATTTAAAAATCTGATATATTGGTCGATATTTTTATTTTTATTTTTTAGAAATAACAGATTTCCTTAAAATTTTTTATCTGCTGTTATTTATGAGTTCCCTACTAAGCTAACGTGATGGTGCAATTTAAACATAATCATCCTTTATTATCACAACAAGTTACCTGCTTGGACCTCTGCGACATCAGTGCTGATAAAATAGTGTCTCCTGTTTCTCCTTTACCTTTTCAAGTTTCATTTATTGGCCAATATGAAAGCTGACTATAAATATATCTATATATATATATCTATATATATAGATATATATATATCAGCTGACTGATGATATCGGCCGATATATTGTTCCTGCTGATATATCGGTCTGGCTGTAAAAGCCATCCAATGAATTTTCATTCAGTAACTACCTCTCTAAGCAGCAGATTTGTCTGTTGTTGACTTTGTTTGCCTTCACATTGCATGAGGGGTATCAGGAAATAAGGTATGGAGTCTTCTCAAAAGTCTAATGTTAAGCTCTTACACCAGAGCTCTGTTGTGATGTGACAATGACACAACATACTGTTTGTCTTGTAACAGCCAACAAACTCCTATCTTTACATTGCATTGTCTCCCACTGTTTGCGGTTCTGACTGCACTTACAGGGCGAGGCTGAAATACTGTATCTGGACACAAACGTCTCCTAATCTAAATCCATGTTTGTTGAGACTGAAGAGATTAATTGGATATCTTTTTGAAAATAAACCCACAGATTGGAGAGTAGATTAATTTTAAAAGCCAATATCAATCTCAAAAAGACAAACTGATGAACCAAAGCTATGCATTAACTCATTACTTCTAATTAATTCATTTTCCAAATTAAACTCCAAAGCCAGATTTTACTGGCCACAGAAATATTGAGGATATTACTCAGATACTTGGAAATATAAGTTAAGCTGATTATAGAATAACATGGATGTCAGCATGTAGCAGTTTCAAACTGTCTGTTCTTGTTCGTTTGTGTGTCTGTGGGTGTGGCACCTGTACTGTGAAGCAAGCTGAAAATACCTGTAATGTCTTTGCTTTATCTGGCTTCATTATACCTAAAAACTGCAATCAGGCCTAAGCCTTGTCATGATGAGGATTTTCAGATCTGCAAGTAAAAGCCAGGTTTTCTGAATCAATCAGTGTATTTGTTGCCACTCGATGACTAATTGCAAACACCGTCCGAATAGAGCTACACTTTTCTGATGAAAAGAACAACAAATATGAGGAATTTAAAAATATTAAACCAGCTAAAAGCAACATAATTGCTGCAGCCAGAGCTGGAAAAGTATGAAGACGTGTTGAAGCATAAGCCATAAACCATTATTAGTGCAGAAGTAGATTTGACTGTATTTACATCTGTGTATTCTTATGTGTTGTAGGACATTAACTCCACTTTTACCCTGGTGTAGGTAAACGGCTCTGTAAAAACATCATTTACATAGGGAGGTCGGCTTACTTGCAAATCTTCTGAGATCATCAAGCACTTAAATAAGCTTGCAAAAAAAGCAGTTTACTTAACTCAGAATCTATACCACCCAAAGCTGTAGATGCACCTTGAGCGAGCCTCTCACAATCCACCCACGGATCTTCTCCCAATAGTGATCCCATTATTAGAAATGGACGGTCAGTGCGTTGCACTTTCATACGTGTCGATCTGTTAGCTGTCCTTGAGTAGTACAGGTGTTCAGCATAAGTAAAGATGACAAAATGCAAACCCTTCCTGTGACACTTTAAACCCCGAGTTAAACCTGAAGGCACCTCGCTGAACATGATTTATAATACACCTTCTGTCAAGTCACCGGCTCCTATTAGGATGATGCATTTGAGTCCTGGTTGTTCAGTCACTGTAAGAATGTAAATGTACCGTTTTCACAGGAAGAAGGTGCTGCGCTCTGTGCATGCTTTAATACAGGGATGTCAAACTCATTTGACATTGTGGGCCACATACTGAAACTCCCCTTTCTGTCAGTGTAAAGTTGATTAGCTACACACTGAGTCCCATTTAATTTAAGACAAAGAAGCATGATTACAACCGTTTTTCATCAGTTTTTGTACACGATAAAGAAATGCTGCCGCAACAACGTGAGCAAATAAATGCATAAAATTACATTTTAAGGTCTGGGAGTTTTTTGCACAGACATAATTTATATTAATTCATAGAAACAATCACAGGAATCTTAAGATGTTCCAAAGCCGTCCAATGGGCCGGATAGGAGCATTTGCTGGGCCGATTCTGGACCCCGGGCCACATGTTTGACACCCCTACTTCACTATATATGTTTATAATATGATGCTCCCACACTACACTGCTTAGATTGGTCACCATTTATATCACAGGCAGCTAAATTGTATTTATTTTTATGTCTTCCACCATCTCTGAGGGTGAACCGACACTTTTATTGTGAAAGTTCAGCGAGATCTGTTGACTCTCACAGTAGAGGCAGCTGTTTACGTTGCCCCTTTTTTATTTCCTGCAATATACTTGGAAGTTAAAAGAATCTAAATTTGCAAAGAAGAAATTTTGGAAGCTTTCACCAAATCAGCAATATTTTAATGTTTGTAAGTTCTGAGGACATGTTCAGGCTCATCTGTGACAGATTATCTTGCAGAGATTATAAACCTTTAAATCACGTTGATAACATTCTCCATCCTTTGCTTTTATTTCCACAGTAAAGGTACATCGGCTAATCTGATCTAGGTTAATGACAAATCACAATCTCACACACTGGGAGCAGGTAGGCTTAGCAACCTTGTGTTTGCCTAGCAACCTGGTGTCCCGGCGACCCCTGTTGCCATGGCAGCCAATGAGGATGTGGCACTGCCACAAGGAAGTGGTCACCGCAGATATGAGCCAAAGGCCAGCTGGTGTGTGTGTCTGCGTGCATGCTCATTTGAATACAGCGTCCTGAATCTGTCGAGGAGCCGTATGCTCCTTTGCAAAACACGTAGCAGCCTGTAAACACGAAACAATCAGCGTCTTTGTTTTAAAGCTGTTGTTCTCTTATTCTGTCATCCATTTCATTTTGCTCTCCCCTCCCCTCTGTCATTTTCTCAAAGCCGTCCAACACACACACACACAGACACACACTCTCCGTCTTCTACTTTTTTTTGGATCATTTTTACTTTATTACTTCCACTCACATCAAATGTTGAACGAGCGCACACGCAGTGCTTGTTTCCGTGTGTTCGTGTTTAAAGAAAAGTTCAACTTCTCATTTTGCGTTAGTGAGAGTGAAAGCGGTGGTGTATATGCATGGGTTGTGGGTGGCAGGGAGATAAAATGAGTGCTGGGGGGGGGGGCTCTTACAGTTTGTGTGTGTGTGTGTGTGT
>VOQK01003954.1:57359-69014 GCA_015052645.1 Benitochromis conjunctus | reverse complement strand
ATTACACTAGTTCCAGCTGCTGGTTGGCTTAGCTTAGTGTAAAGACTGTAAACATGGGGAAACATTTAGTCATGCTATGTCTAAAGCTATAAAAATTTCCCTTCTGCCTCCTTAAATTCCCACTAATTAAAAATTGTTTCTTGTTTATTTTGCAAAATTGAATGTTCTCAGTTAATTGCATTAAGAAAATTAGTGAGCTGTACAGGTATTTCTTGAAAGTGTTATTCAGTATAATATAAAACTAGAATGATAATTATTATTATGAGATTTTTCATTGCAATTGCAGGGAACACCAGGAGAGCCTGGAAAACCGGGTCAGGATGGGAAACCGGTAAGTGGACAGCTCCCTGCGGTTTGCGAGGTTTCTGTACGTTAACTTGACTGTTACAAAATTGTACTTTCAGATTTTCATAGTGAAAATTATATAGCATTGATTTTGTAAATATCTATTCTAAACATTAATTTCAGCTGACTTGGTAAGTGTGTATATTTTTTATATCACTGATAATGATCCACAGACATAATGAGCCTATAATTTATTGTTTTGAACATATGTAACAAGCAGGAACCAGATCTCTACAAAGAACACATTAAAGTTTCATCTTTTCTCTTATCAATCTCAGCGAACACTAAATGCCCAAAACACACTTTGGGGAAATTCAGTAAGTCACGGTTCTCCACATGGGCGTAAGTAAAAATAAGGAAAGAAAAAGAAAAATATTCCTCACACTTTTTGTTCTCCTTCCCTGCATGTCTGAGCAGGGTTCAACAGGGCCTGCTGGTCCTCGAGGCCAACCAGTGAGTAACAGTAACCCAGTCTGCTTCTTTTAGGCTTGATCTGCAGAGTTAAAGCTGCAGGCTGGCTGCAAGTTCAAAGCCAACGGAGCTGTTTCCCTCCTTGGGCCGAGGCTTCGTAGATCCTTAGGCAATAACCATGTGCAGCTGTGCGACTAACGCCTCACTCTTTAACTTTCTCTCTCTACCTGTGTGTGTGTCCTATCTATGTCCATTTCCTTTTGTGTGTTGTTCGTTTCCCCTTTTTCATCACTGTTCTCCACCCACCTGTCCCCCCCACCCTCCTGTCATCCACTTTCCTTTGTCTGTCATTTCTCCAGGGCTTGCCTGGGTTCCCAGGAGTTCTAGGCAGACCGGTAGGTTCTCTGCTGATGGCTGGCATGCTTGAGCTTTTAGGGAAGTAGGTGTGAAGGGTTTGGAGAATTTGTCCTTGTAGTATCAGATATAATTAGGATTCGACCAAAACTGGTACGATGCCAATGGGCAATAGCTTACAAAGGAAGCAGGGTAAAAAAAAAAAATAAAGCATGATTTAACACCAGGAGAACAACCTATCATCAGGATGCACACATTGTCATGTACCTCCCAGGAAAATTTCACCACTTTAATCTTAATTCATTCTTATTAGAATCATGCTTCTGGGAGCTGAGGTTTGGGATAAGAGTCAGACCTCAACAGTTCCTCATGAAAGGTCCATAAAGGATCTGTGTCAAACTAAAGGACTGCATTTTGAAGTAAATTTTTAAATGTATAAAATACCTTAAATTTGTTAGAAAAGATGAAAGCAAGTCGACTAACATCCTCAGCCGCAGCACTCATGTACAGTAGTGGGGGGAATACTAAACGGAGTGCACTCCTGAAAGTACGGTTGATGATTCACTTGAATCTGCTTATCATGCATGCAGCTGTGCCTGATGTCTGTTGTTTGCTTATCCCTTGCCACAGTGCTGATTTTTCAGAGCTTACCATGTAAGTGTCTCTTTGTTGACATTGCAGATGATCTATTTGTATTGTTCTACCTGTTGTGCATCAATCAAATGCTTGTATTTTATGTTTCCTATAGAGACATGTACATATGACGATATTTATCATTTCAAGTTGTTGATTATTGGGTACAAAAACAGTGCACACCTTTTTAAGTACTCAATTTTTCTAAACATATTTATGCATAAATATGTTGCTTAAAGGAATAGTTCTACATTTTGAAAATAAAAGTTATTTGCTTTCTTCCTGGGAGTTGACTAGATACAAAAATTGATCTAGCCAATGCGAGATAACTGAATTGAATTACCTAAGTTTTTCTTTCCCTCTGTCTCCAAGTTTTTACTCTAAGTGATCAGATCTGTTTGCTGGAGTTTTCTCTGTATTATTGTAGGGTCTTTACCTTAAAATATGAAGCAGCTTAAGGCGACTGTTGTTGTGATTTGGCGCTATATAAATACAATTGACTCGAATGAAAGGGTAAAGTTATCAGCTGATGCTAGCTCCCTTGGTGGGCTAGATGATCTATAGATTGCATAGGTGCAAAAATGGGAGTATATATAAAAGCACTCTAGATTTTCAAATTACCTTTAAAAGCTACCATTTTTTTTCATTTTCTGTTTTTTTTATTTTTTATTTATTTTTTTTTATTTGTGCATTTTAACATGTATGGGTTTTTTACCTTTAAATCTGAAGCCTCAGTTTTAGGATTTTTTTAAAGTGATTATTTTCATCATTTGATCATTTGCTTATCACTGCTAATATACAAATAAATATAGAAATAAATAGATATAGAAATATAAAAAAATATTCACTCAATTTTGGAACCCACCTCAGGTTTTGTGTTTCATAAGCTTAAGCTTTGGCTTCAATTTTTCAGCTCTGGATTTTGCTACTTAGAGTTAGATGAAAACATCACTTTGTTACATATAAAGCTACTGCCATTAGTCATTTAACTTAGAGTTAAAGACTAGAAACAGAAAGCTCAAAAATCGGTACATAAACTCATTAGTTAAATCTGTGTAATATTCACTCATTTGGTTGCTTTTTTGGAGCGGTCATATGCAGAATCACTTGTTTCTGTCTCAGTGATCATCTCACTGGTATTGCTGTAAATGGAAACTCCTAGCAGAAAGTTATATTTAGTGACAGACACGACTGACATTCTTACATAACTCTGAGGAACAAAGCCATTAAGCTTTTAAAAATGTAAAAAAGAAAACAAAGTAAAATTCCTTTAGCGTGCAGCCTGCATGCAGATGGTTTTTTAATGTGACTTTGTTTGTGACTTTGCTTATAGGGAAACCCAGGAGAGCCAGGCATTAGGGGGCCGACTGTAAGTATGACACACGTCACACACATTGAAAGACTCTTACTAACAGTGAGCAACGCTGATGATGTGTTTTTAACAGGGTCCCATGGGTCCTACTGGGCCGCCAGGGCCACCAGGTGTAAAGGTGAGTTCACTACATTGTCAAAACTTTAGTGTGCAACAAGTAGATTTTTCTTGATTATCTGTTTATCAAACTCATAAAACTTTTTTTTACAGGGTAATCAAGGAGATGCAGGTGTTGGTGTACAGGTATAAAAAAAAATGTTACATCTTATATAAAATGCATTAAATTTCTCCAGGACCAAATAATATAACAATGCGCACAGGGGTGATGTACAGCAGATAACCCTGTGAGTTTATTTCTCATCTCTGCAGGGTCCTCCTGGTGCACAGGGGAGCACAGGTCTGCCAGGACCAGCAGGTCCCCCAGGAACTGTAGTATGTATTCCCACAAATCACAACTTCTCAGCAGGGGAAAAAATTCTGTCATGTTTTCTCGTGAAATTCATTTAAAATCTCATGGTGTGTATCAAAATGTGTTCCTTCGTACCACTGTAATTTTTTTCTCCCTGCAGGGCCCACAGGGGCCTCCGGGACTGCCAGGGCAGGTGGTGAGTATTCGGTCTTAATCCTGCTGCGGCTGCAATGTGTCACACAGTGAGGAAATGTAAACGTGAAAAAAAAAAGGTTTGACCCTCAGGCAGTTTTGTTGTAGCTGGAAATAGGGAGGTGATTAACTGAAAATGCCAAAACATCTGTACCAAGCTTTTGCTGACAGCTTGAGCTGCACTGGGTTTTTTTGGATATCAGACCCTACTTTCTTTTTTAAGGATACCAACATTTCTACCATTATTATTTCTGGTTTTCTCACCCATCCACATAGCAAACTGATGGATTTGTGTAATATGTTGACAATTGTAAACTAAATATATTAAAATGTGAAGCACTTTTATAAGCTGAAAATAACTGCTGGCATACTGTTTGATAAGAAAATCAAGCAAAATAGATGTAAGTTCATTTATCTGGCATTGTGTGCATTATTTAGAGTCTTATTGTGTAGACCATAACTGATCGAGGATATCAGTTAGTTAAAGTGTAAAGTGTTTCGGGTGAATTTAACACAGGCAGTGATTATGATTTTTAATGAGTAGATGATCTTTAGTGTGAGAGTGATGGACACATTCACATATACTAAAACATTTGCTGCTCCTCAGGGTGAAGCAGGCAAACCTGGTGTTCCTGGAAGAGATGGGGTGCCTGGCAAAGAAGGAATACCTGGATTACCAGGAAAGCAGGTATGAGTTTATGTCATGTTGCTCACCTGTGGCAGCACTATTAATTATTTTTCTCAGTGTTAACATTGTGTAATTTGTTCCTCAGGGCATTGCAGGACCTCCAGGCCAGCCTGGCTTGAAGGGGGAGCAGGGAGACAGCGGGCCTCCAGGGAAGGTGAGCAGATGTTGCGTCTACTGAGCAATCGCTTTCTAAGAGACACCGATAATGCAGCTAGTTTTTGGTTGTTTTATTTGATTTTATCTGAATCCAAGCTACAGAACGGTTTGTTGTATGGAGTAATAATTAAAAAAAAAAATAGTGTTATTACTAGATTGAAGAGCTTTTATCTGACACCAGGGGTTCTATTCGAGAGTCCTCCTTTAGGAGCAGTAAATGGTAAATGGACTGGTAGTTACACAATGCCTTTCCACTCGGTTAAACACAGTCTCTTTCACACAGCACCTTTTTTTCTATGCCTAAGTACTTTTCTAACAGTCAGACGCAATCTCACACGCCAATGGAGTGAACTCAGGGTTCAATATCTTCCCCAACAATACTTTGTCATGTGGACCGGAGAAGTAAGGGAGTCGACCCATTGGAAGGCTGATCCACCCTCTTTTCAATAGTTTGATGACCCGCTGTATCATCTTATCCACAGCTGCACCTGAAAGTAGTAGCCTTAGCCCAGTGGATTCCAGATGTGTTCCCCTGTAAGTCCACTCCTCTTAAAGAGAATGTGGAGTACCACTGTTTGTTGTAGATGATAGCTATGATGCTGAGATGGTTTAACTATGCTAACTACCAATGTGACACGTGAGGATTATCTAAGAAGTTAATATGGCGAAGGTTTGATTGAGAGCCAGTATATTATCAGAGCAATTGGAGACTTTTTGTGTCATTTGAACTGAAAACTGTAATTAATAAGGTCAAACACAGTCATAAAATTGTGTTGTGTAGTAATGACAGACAAATCTGGACCTGCTGTCATTTCTGTCTGAACACATTTCTGCCTCTGCATATTTAAACAATCGGGCCAACTGTGCTCTTCTAACATTGGACATTTTGAGCTGTTTGGAGTGGTCTCTGAGTTCTGAATGGGTGAAACACACAGCAGTGTCTCTGGGCTGTTAAAAAAGTCTTTTTTGAGTATTTAATCTTAATTTCTCTCTAAGACCATGTGTTGTACTTTACAGTAGGCCGTGTCTCCAGTTTATGCATTCCTTTGATAAACTGGATATGTTGGGACTTCATGGTAATAGAAGAATTCAAGTTTCCTGTGCAAAGTGTCTCAGCTGTGTTAATCTGCAATATGACTAAACATCCCATCCACTAAAACTTTCTCATCAGTATAAATTAAATCATTGACATATATTTGTCTCCAGACCCTATTGTAAGAACTGTATGTTTATAGTCATTGTTCAGCTGAATGGATGACACAGAATCTATACCTCTGCATTCATCCTTTTGCTTTCATCAGCATTAAAATCTTTGATAAATTCCAGTATGCCACGTCTATTGGCAGCTCTCCATGCTGAAGGCCAGGCTTTAACACAACCACCAGACAAATGGGTTCACATGCTTTAGGTCAAACACCATTCCTTTTTTTATGTGCACTGTCTGTCACTTTAAAGTTAATTTGTTTTTGTTTTTTTATTGATCCATAGATTGTTGTTCCACAGTTTTATTGTTTTTCGATTGGGAAATCAATCCCCGTGTGATTTTTGCATTTAAACCACTCCTTTGAGGTTTGGACGTGCAGGCTCGCTATAGCTGACAAGGAGACGTCTTTGTGTACCTGGAGGTTATTATTGACTTGTTGGGCAGTTGCTGTGCCTTGTAGTTTATTCTATTTTAACCACTAATATAATAATAAACCTAATCAAAAAGGATCATGCCCAACAGCTGTACTGCATGAACATTGGTGTACTGTTAATGAATGATCGCAGACATCTGTTAAAGGGGATTGTTTGGCTTCATTGTGTTGATTCTGTGAGTGAGAATGAAAATTAAGCTAAATCCCTGCAGATGAAAACTGAAAATGACAGAGAAGGTCACTTACATAATGTTCCCTATTAACTGCTTTTCACATTATCACAGTTTCCATACTTGAACGTGACTTGACTTTTTATTACTGATGGTTTGATGGATTCGGTGTACATTAATACTTTTAATTGTGGTACAAGCTCTAATTAAACTGTGAATTGAACATTTCCTCCAATGCAGACTCAGCAGATCTGACTTGTTTTAACGGCAGGCTGTTAATGTTGTTGAATTTTGCCACCCTTTATAAGGGGTTTACATTAACGTAGAGTACAGTCTAGAATGAAATGTGTGTTACAGTGCTGGAATTAACAAATTTGTTTTTAAGAACAGTAGCAGCTGCTTGTTTTTCCAATTATTGAAATGCATCGTTTCCAAACTTTAAAAAATCAGAGTTACCTATATTTTAAAACATAATTTGGCTCCATCTCGAGACGCAAACTTTCAGACACTTTGGATTTGCTGGACTGTAAACTATTACAATGCCACATGCTTTTCGTGCCCATTTAGCTTCTTTAACATAAAACATTATGGCATGCTTTTTAAAAGAGTAGTAATTCAATGTTGTAGCTTCAATGTACCTCCCCAACTGTGTAAAATTACAGCTGATGTCAGGAAATGCCACCTCGTTAATGGTTATTAAAATAAAAGCCAGAATAAAAAATGACTACATTAAATAAATGACCAACTTAAGCCACCCTCCTCTGAACAGCCACATTACAAACACTAACTAAAAGTCTGCCTTTTTCACTTGTGGCAATCAAGCACATGCTGCCTTCCTAAACTGGCACTATGTCACTAAACTTTGAGAATCCCTGCAATAATTCTCACCTGATCTGTGAAGATCTTTCACTTCACATCGTGTTTGTGTCTTTTTTGTGTCCTGCTCAGAACAAGAATGATCTTTAGCTGCTTTATTTTAAGATAAAACACTGTGATATGAGAGAGAAAAGCCCAGCAATCTGGCGATCCCCGGTGAGCAACTAAGCGACAGTAGGGAGGAAGAACTCCTTTTTTTAACAGGAAGCGATGCCTGTGTTGCACAGTATTTTTGTAGTTTGTCTGTCACACTCCATAATCTGTTTCTTCCTTGTTATGGTGGTGAAACATGTTTGAACAAAATAATAATCAGTCCTTACAGTCCAGTGTTTCTTATAATGCCTTTAAAATATTGTTTCGTACAAGTGATAAGACACACTGGACTTGCATCTGCAGGCTTTGGCCAGTGAATAGATTTTCAAATATTTTCACTGTCTGCTGTGCTATTTTTAAACAGTGAGTGTGCATTTGTTGGCTGTCCTTCCTGAAGACATTCAGGCTCTTAATATTCGAGAGCTAGAAGCAAAAATGATTAAGCTTATATGATACTTAATACCAAAGCTTTTAGCTACACGTTGGCATCTTTTAATGAACAACAACCCACATCGTGCTGTGCAGGTAATTACTGTTATTTTCTCCATCTTCTGTACTCTGTACACAGGCTGTGGCTGGACCTCCTGGACCCAAAGGAGAGAGGGTGAGTCACTCCTATTGCCATTAATGTGGAAGTAGCTGCAGCATGATGTGACGCAATAGAGCAGCATTTACGAATGCAGCTTACAGCACTTTACTGGTTCTGATTGATGTAGGGTCCTCCTGGTCTAACGCTGCCAGGCACAGCTGGAGAGAGAGGTCCAAGTGGTGAAAAGGTGAGTCTGACCAAACTGCAAGCTCCCTCTCAGCGAGTGAGAGGGACAGACTGAAAATGTTAAGTGCTTTTTCATTAAAATTGTATATCTGAATGCACAACTGCTGTCATTCAGGGTAACAGGGGAGACAAAGGTGCTGCTGGCATCAAAGGAGAAAGAGTGAGTACGATAATGGGACAAAATAATAACATACATGCTCTAATATAAAGATTCATTCACAATGTGCTGTCTGTTGTCATACAAGGGACAAACTGGTGAATCAGGAGAACCTGGAGAAGATGTGAGTAGTCAACTTCCACTGCCCAACTGGATTTCAAAAAGTGAAATTAGATTTCTTTTAATGAAGTCTTAGTCATAGTGTTTATGCTTTTCTGGAAGATTTGCAATGCTGATATCAATAGTAGTGTGTAATTTAGTGCAATTTCACATAAACAAACCCAGTGATCCATTATAGTCTATGGTATTAAAGTTACTATTTTTATTTTTTAAGAAAATTCATCAAATTTTGAACAGTTTCATGTCTTATGTCTTTGATAAATATTAGTGCAAAATTGCACATTGTGCAAAAAACATTGAAAAAGAAAACTTGTTTTGATAATCGATTTTCCAATTAAAATTGATTTTAGCTTGAATAAAGCGATGTCGATTCATTAAAATTATGCTTCACATAAACATTGTCATGAATTCCCTTTTACTTTTGCTGTTTTGCTTCCAACACGATAAAATCACACTTCCTGCAGAGCTCCCATCTAAAATTCTCTGTTTTCTGCATTATTTGTTTGCTTATTACCCACCAGTCTACCGTTGTTTACAGCGCTGTCGGCCGCTGTTTATTTAATTTTTATTTAAATGACTTCCGACAAGAAGGTCTAATTTCTGCTGTTCAATACTGAAGGAATTTAAACTTTTTAAAATTATGCGAAATTGCAAAACACTTAGCTGTGTCTCTAATAAAACCTCTGTTACTTTGCTCTGCTTCACTTCAGCAGCATCAGGTAATGTCCATATGTTGACTCATGGATTTCTTCCATTTTTGTTTTACTGCAGAATAGGTTATCTGCTATAAAAAGCCAGGCCAGGAAAATCTCCTTCATGTTTTTCTGTGTTTTATCCTCAGTTACTTTGACACAAAGGCATGTGCTGCAATGCTTACACCTCTGATAAAGTCTCACAAGTGTCAGCTTTCTTTTTATAGATATAAAAATATGGATATGTACTGATAAATGATCAGAATTATAATATTTCTGACTATCTGAGGCAAACTTTCCTCGAATCGAATCGAATTGAATCGAATCGAATCGTGGATCGAATCAAATCGGGACCTTGTGAATTAGAATTGAATCGATTCTAGAAATCAGCCCTATAAATGACCTCTGTGCTACACCTTTATGGCTCACTAGAGCCCACACTTTGGGGAAACGCTGGTCTATAGTACCTGTATCTATTGCTGCAGTCACACTAGAGAAAACCGTGGCTGGAGACAATTGTTTCAACTTTGTGTAAATGCATTTGCGTTGTTGTTGGCTTTGAAATTGTTCCTTTCAAGTTGGCGCCCAGATCTGTGACCACTCAGTCAGCTGCTGTCTTTAAAGTGACTTTGGTGTATCCAGACAGCAACGAAAGAGCAATAAGATGGAGTCAGTCTTCTACCAGTTTGTGATTGAATGGGGTCAAGTTAGCAATTGCACACCATCTGTTTGTGAAAATACAGTGATTAACTGAGATAAATTGGTGGAAATCTCAAATCTGTTGCTATCTGTTGCTGCTTACATACACAGAAATTCACATTACACAGAAACTGACATTAACTACTAGCCAGAACCTTATAGAGCTGAAACAGAAGTTCCTCCAAAAATAGTGACGTAGTTGTTCCAATATGGCAATTTAACTGTAAAATGACATAAGGCTTTTGCAACCTTGCTTTTATATAGAAATATAACCAGAATGCAACCAGTTGGAAACCAGATTAGTTATGTCTTATATTGCAAAGAGGCGTGTTACAAATCCTTGATGCAAACTGACTTAGAGTGATTTCAGATATCTGGATATCTTGGACAGCAGTTATTTGCATTCCTATCCCAGTGTGTCTGAGAGTGATTGAAGTCGGCCTCAGCTGGATGTCATTTATTTGGAGAAAGGTTGCTTCCCACCAGACGACCTGTGCAGCACCTTGCAATTGAATGGGGTCAGCCAAAGGTTGAGGGTTTAGCACACTGAACCTCTGGGCAACAACTTCTTTCAATGTGACACCTGAATCTTTCATCTGAATGCAAAAAAATGTCAAAGCAATCACGGGGCAAACACTCCCTTTTCCTAGTCACAAGGACATTGAAATTGCTATTCCTATTTTTACTGTCTTAGCCCAGACGTCTCTGATCAAGATTTTAATGATTTGTTGGTTTTGAGGTTTAAAAAAAAACACATTAACTGTTCTCACAACCTGAAACTGGAACATTTATGAAATATTTCAAAATCTGCACAATAAATATATTAAACAGCAGTTCATTCATTAATATTTTTCTGTTATACTTTGACTAATTTCTATTTGATACAAATATGAAAAAGTAAATAACACAATCAATAATTCTTCTTTTTTCATAACTTAATTAAGGGGGCACAGGGATCTTCTGGGCCAAAAGGTGATAAGGTGAGCTTTCGTCATTTGGTGTATTGATTGTCCTGCAATCTAACCAATCTGACAGTGACTGCAATGATCAAATGTGTGTTGCAGGGAGAGAAGGGCATAGGACTTGCTGGTCCTCCTGGTCGGATTGGGCCTCCGGGTTTAAAAGTGAGTAATGGCATGCATTGCAGCAAAAGATGATCTATATTTTTATCCTTCCAATCAGATAGCAGGCTGTATCAGGCGTACCTCACTTGAGGGTGAAAAATGTCACTGCGTTTTAGGGGGATCCAGGGCTGCCTGGTCCAGCTGGTCCTCCAGGTCCTGCAGGGAAAACGGGAGACAGTGGGCCACCTGGTGTGAGAGGAGAAAATGGACAACCAGGACCTCCTGGACCCTCGGGAGAGAGGGTTGGTTCATCCACGGGGAGAATTATTATTATTATTATTATTATTGTTGTTGTTATTATTAATTTAACCTTTATATTTTTGTCTGTGTTTTCATTGTCAGGGTCTCCAAGGCTTTGCTGGCCGTGCAGGAAATGCTGGTCCTCCTGGTCCTCCTGGACCTCCTGGATTGGCAGTAAGTTCCTGTTTTTTTTAATTTACAGAGCACATTCTCCTGAGAGTGTCCAGTTTAGGCTTGACTGTTAATTGTGCTTTACCTGTTTATAGTGGGATCACCTTTTTGGTCGGTTAAATTGAGCTCTTAAAATCAAGAATAGATCTGATTTAGATGGAGGGAGAGGGCCATAACAGACAAGAAGAAATTGAATATTGATTTATATGATCAATAATATGTTTTCTAGGGATCTCCTGGTACTAACGGGGTCAAAGGAGACAAGGTGATTCTCCAAGCTCACACATGCAGTATTTTTTTTAAGTGTTTATAGATTTTTTTTTCTTTGAAGGATATTCATA
>VOQK01003954.1:32209-43662 GCA_015052645.1 Benitochromis conjunctus | reverse complement strand
AAGAATTCAGGGCGTCAGATTTTACAGGAGACAAAAAATACTGAGTATCAAACACAGGCCTGATCATCAACATCAGAGTTCCCTCCAAAAGTGAGATATTATTTCAACTTGGAGGATTGCAGTTATGCATTGGGGCACCTGTTTGTCATGTCCTGTAGCTAGAAACCCTTGCTATTAAGGGTGTCATGAAATTTTATATAGTTTGTTGTCTTTACAAGTGGTGATGTCATGATGGGCCGATACAGAGGAGCAGACACGCTTCTGTGTAAATTGATCACATCCAACGTGACTGTTAGATGTTAAATTAGAAGTTGTGGTTCACAACACTGAAAATTCTTTACGGTGCTGAATCCTTTTCACATGTTTATTAACTCTTAAATTCAGATTAGTCTCTACAAGAAGGCAGAAACAGTCAGTCATCAAAGCAGACTGCTTTCTTAGGAAGCTCTTACAGTATGATGGAATATTTATTTGTTAATTGATACTGAACGTTGACACTGACATAATCTTGAAGTTATATGACGCAGCAGATTAAATAGTGTTAACTGGTTACTTCTGGCATGTTAAACTGTTTGTGTTGTTACGTTTGAATTCATCACTTGTGTCTGAAGAGAAACCATGAGACTTAGAAAACTGTGCACGTTAATTTAAGCCGTGATTTGATTCTGATTCTGCGCCATCACAACTGGTATAGAGCCTTAATAAATACCATTTAGCATGTATACTGCAAGACATTTACATCAGATGGCAACACGTTTTCAATTTTTCCAGTTTAATCACAGTTAATCGCCGTATTATCAGACAAAAATTACATGTAATTGTCAATTTGACTCAAACTAGTAAACAGCATACTAAAGCTGCAATCATGGTGGTCCCCTGGCAGTCAATGGATAACGGGTCTAAAGGCACAGAGCGTCCACTGTCGATGAAAGCAGTGTTCAAAGTATGTGGTACAGCTGGTTATGAGCTACTCTTGCTTGTGCTGTTCTTGGTCCGTCAGACAGCCGCGGGGAACAGTGAAGTTGTAACATAGAAAGAGCTCAAGTAAAACAAGTGTAACTCCATCTTTTTATCATTTTGCTGCCTTGACGCACAGACTTAGTCCCCGTCTTTAAAGCAACCATTTCAAAGGCAAGGAAATCACAAATCACTGTAATTTTGGTCTTCTGTTTTTCCAAGTATGACAATAGCATAACGTCTGAATTATGCTTCTGTGGTGAATCAATCCAGAGCTTATAGTGTAGCCAGCGGGAGTAGCCGACGTCATTGTGTGGCTGCATTGTCAGTGATTTGTGGTCACAGTAGTTACTGCGAGGTACAGATCAGGTTACAGAGTAGGGATTCAGAAAGTTTTGCCTTTACGACAGCGCAGGAGATTAGCACAAAAGTGTAAATCCCCTGTTAGGTAACCATGATGCTATGCTCCTCACCTTATGCTTCCACGCTGCCAAATAAAAATGACCACAGGTGGATTTAATAATCTTCATTTGACTATAGTGGCCCTCATTAAACTTATGAAAAAGTCACTTTTAGTCACATAACTATGACTCTTAACTTTTGCCAAATGGATTATATGTGCTACATAATTTTCGGTTTCACGTGTTAAACCCAAAAAGGCATGCCAAATTTATGCGCTGAAACCATAATTGAGTTTGTGCTAGTGAAGCAGCTTATCTTATGTGCCTGTTTTTCAATTTGTTTTCATTTCATCATAATGAGACTCTATTGCCCTTGAGTATTTATCACACAGCCTGCTACAAGCCCACACCATCCAGAGCCTGTGACCCGTCATGTTGTTCAGTCTTTATCCCCCCTTATCATTGTTACCATTGTGTTTAGAAATTTTCCGTTGACCTTGTCTGTGCTGTTTGCTGTGTTTCTTTGGTGTGTGTGTGTGTGTTCGTCGACAGGTGAGGTTGACAGAAAGAAATCTGAGAAAACAGTCAGAGTTGAACCTAACAAATCAGCAAGTGTTGACGATCAGGCAACAGCTGATGGTCAGGAAGCAGTCAAAGTTACACATCTGAAAGCAGTCAAGCCCAGAACAGTCAGGTCCAAGAGGAGAGTCAAAGGGGAAGGTAAACCAGCTCATTCGTCATCCTGTTTGGGGATTTATTCATCCTTACTACCGGCCATCTGGTGTCTGTCTCTCTGTGTATGTCTCAGGGTGCATTGGCTGCTCTGCTGTTGTCCGTTTTTTTTAAGGGTGTCATACAGTATTATTAAAGACAAGCATGCATTCAACAAAATAAGACAAAAGCAAAGAAGTGTTAATATGTTGCTTTGGAAACAAGAAGCGTTGAAATAAATAGATTGGCTTGACAATCTCAAGATCTTGTTTCCTGCTGCTTCTTATTCCCACTAATCTTGTTTGCCTGGCCTGCCTTGGTCTCGTTTATATGTGTCTATATATGCACAAGTTTCACATATATGCACATGTTCTGCAGCTCCAGCAGACCTGTGCTTGCTGCCCATGGATGAGGGAAGCTGTGGAAAGTACACTATGCGCTGGTACTTTAACAGACAGGCTCAAGCCTGCAGGCCCTTCATCTACAGCGGCTGTGAAGGAAATGACAACCGTTTCCTTCACCTGGAGGAGTGTGAAGAGACCTGTCTTGGGGAGGCTGATGGTACAAATAGAAGCAAGACACAGACACACTAGTTTAAGTCCAGTATATAATGCATGCAAGCTAACAGTTGATCTTTTGTGCAGGTTCTCCTCCCTTAAAGACAGCGCGATGATTGTGGCCCACTCGTCCTCCGCCACAGGATGGTAGGCTTTTGTAGATCACTATGATGTCAAATGTCAGTGGCTTTGTTTTTGTTTATTTATTGTTGTTGTTGTTTGTTTGTTTTTTTACCCAACCAAACTTTACCCTGCTAAAAAGGGAGACCGCAATGCCTCATAGGTTTATTTTATCTTTTACTTGTTTACCTGACTTTAACATCTCAGTTTAACTATTCCACCATACCACAGTATTGAGTGCAGTTCATGTGGCACAATGCTACAGTATTGATGCTAAACTGCCAAACTCATCGTACAGTGGAATAACATCTTGCTGCTTAGGAAGATTACCAGTTTGGTGAAGCTCAGTATGTTTCAGTAACTTGCAGGTTGTTTGATGGAGGCTGTTGTTTGCAGTTTGCAATCATTATTCATCATTTGCAACATGCCTACAGTTTCACTTATTAGCTGAAAGAAATTGCTAAATATTTCACAGTAAGTTTTTTTGTTTGTTTGTTTGTTTGTTTTGTTTTCTGTTCTGATTTTGCAATTTAACACCAGAAAAACAAACTGCAATCCTCTACGAGCGCTGTTCATAGAAACACAAAAGGACCAAAAATAGCGGGTTGTAAACAGTGAGCATATTGGCAAACATCGCGTCTCTCTCTTTCTCTAATACAATGCTAAAAAGGCACAATTCATTTCAAACTTGGAGAAAATACACAGGAATAAATGACGTTATTTCAGTGAAACAAAAACAGGGGGAAAAAAACAATAATTGTAATATTTCTTTGCAACGCTGAATGACTTTGTTTTAGACGACAGGACAAAGAGCATTTGTTATGAACTTCACTCAAATGGTAACTACACAATGCTGTGTAATAAGGTGGAGGTGTAGTTTTTCTCTATTTCTCTAAAACTATACACAATTTTTGTTAAAAAACTAAACTGCCTTTAAACCTTTAAATCCTAAATTATGAAATAATTGCCAAAATTTTTTTTGAAAAGCCATCCATCCATTCTCTTCCACTTATCCTTGTCAGGGTCGTGTGGGGGCCGGAGCCTATCCCAGCTATCATAGGGCGAGAGAGGCAGGGTACAGCCTGGACAGGTCACCAGTGTGTCGCAGGACCAACACATAGAGACAGACAACCATTCACACCCACATTCACACCTATGGGCAATTTAGAGTTAGCAATTAGCCTAACCCCAAAAATGGAATGACACAAATGGAAGAAAAAAAAAATACATACACCTGAAAAAAGAAAACAAAGAAATAACTTGAAATGTATACAACTAGCCTCAGCCTTAACACCAGGCTTTCAGAAACACTGATTTCCTGTTTTTACCTTGGGTGCACCTTAAGAGCTGATCCAAACTTTGCTTCTTCAGTTTTCTAATATTATCTGTGCAAACGTTAAATAAAAATCTAGCCCACAGATTTCTCAAATAACCCCTCGCACTTCTCTCCATAAACATAACTATGCAAGCACAAATATATTTGGTTAGTATTACGAATATAGTTTTTATCATATCTGTTAAATATGAAGAATCAAGCGCAATATTCTGCCAATATTTTGTACATACTGTTTTTATCATTGTTTGTGGGGAGTTGTGTTACTGTTAATGCCTGCTTGTTTACTTACCAGAGAAAAGGTGCTATTTTTAACTGTATTTTTATAGTTTTGTTGAAGGTGTCTTTGTGCGGCGCAGACATTTTTGTTTGTCATGGAACTTTTTAATAAGCATTTCTAATAAACCAAATGTCTGAGTAAAAACAAAGTTGTTGTATGCTTTCATTTAGCGATGAATCACTTTTAGCTATAAACCTGAAGAACGTGAAAACGGGTTCAACATGTTCTATACGGCACTCAGAAATAATGACCTTTCCCCAACTAAAATCTAAACGTGTCTCAGTGAGCTTTAAATAATGATGACTTTCTCTTTCTTGATATGATCTGTGTCTGCTCGCGAATAGTATAATTTCTAATCAAAGACATGCACTACATAATTTTTTCAGTGGAGAAGATAGGGAGATAAGAAATGAAGCGCGCGCGTGCGTGTGTGTAGGTGTGTGTGACTGATTACATGTTCTAATTTCATCAGTGGATTTTATTAATGAGAGGATTTTCTACTTGTTGGCCACGGCTCCTCCTCCCTTCATATCTCCATGCTTTGTGCTCTCGCTTGATTTCCTCTGGTTCGAGTCTCCCTGATTCCATATCAGTTTCATCACACTCCAGCTGGCCTCACACAGCTTCATCATCTGGTCCTCCTCTTACTTAAATTCCAGCGTTATGTTAGCCCTGCATTGTTCTTTAGGCTTGCGTGTGTTTATCAGGAGGTTGTGCGACTGCTTGTAACAAGTTATGGACACTCTGGCAAGGACGTGGTTAAGGTTTGATGAAAGTGAGTGTGGCTATAAAGATGAATATGTGGAAAAGGTTGTACACTACTCGGGGAAAAAGGCACAAACGGACCACGGGGCACTCTGTCGTCTAGACATCTTGGAGTGATGTCGGCAAAGTTTTTGAATTTGCTTGAATTTTTTTACATTCATGTTTTTAACATTCTGTGAAATTACTGTGTGGTGCCAGAGATATAGTAACTATAGTCTTTTCAATTAAATAAAGCTCAAAAGTTTTGAGACCGGAGTTGTTGTCTCCACTCTGTCCAAGCAAGGCTAGTAATTCCTCATCAAACTCAAAAACACATTTCTTGTAGGTTTTGGACTGTACACGTATCCAAAAATACTATAATTGCAATTAAAGGCCACACAATCAATTTTTTAATTAAGAACAAATACAGAAGATTTGTTAGTAATATTTGAAAAACAATATCACTGAGCAGCACAGCCCCATTCAAAGTTTTATAGTACTGTGCAAAAGTTTTGAGCCTGCTCAACCTGAGCCCTCTTAGGGAGATTTCCTATAATTACAGGAGGAGTTCTCCAGACAGTCAAAGCTCGTCTTTGGATGTTGGCTTCTTTTTGTTTCATTCTCTGTCAAGATGATCATACACTGCTTCAATAACGTCAAGGCCTTGGAAGGCCAATCCATGACCACACATATATTCCTCTGTGTGTTTTTCTGTCCAGCGATTACTGTAAACACCTTTCTCCTGACCTCCTCTATATGTTAATGACCATTTGAAACAAAACATTTGAAAATGGATTCATCATTCTACAATATACAAATGTATAATCCACAGAGATTTGCAAGAAAATGGAATTCAGTCAGATTTCTTTTTACAGAATTTCAAATGCTCCTTTTAAAATTGAATATAGAAAAGCCCTGCAATGCACCAATTGGACCAGTTAAATGGTCCAATTTCTCTCAGTGTAGCTACTTTTGGTGTTAAATATAAATGTTCTTAAATACTTTTACATTTCAAAGGACACCAGCAATCTCTGAGCCCTCCCTCTGTCAGCTGGTTACCTGTACCAGGCCAGAAGCACTGAAGTTTCATCATCCACACAACTCGGTTTTTTTTTGGTTTTTTTTTGACTGACCTACTTTCAGATTCTTAAAAATGCTTTCTTTTACTCAAGCACAACTCTGACAAAACAGGGAAATTCAACACCTTATGTAGCAATGATGTATGATATCTATATATATCATTTATCTCAATTGGCTTAATTCCTCATATCCGTTATGTCTCGTGTGTGTGTGCGTGTGTGCATGCGTGCATGCGTGTGTGTGTGTGAGTGAGAATGGCACACACCCATGTGTATTTTTTTCATGATTGGAGTGCTACAGATAGATTTCACATATCCTAAAAATAGCAGCCATCGCTGATTTCAGCAGCCGTAACAGTCAGCTTTACACAAGGCACCAAAGCCTTTAGAGCCGCCTCACAAGTCTTTGAAAGGACATGTGAAGAGAGTCGCGAGGGGGGTGAGCTTATGTGGAAGACTGACTGCTAAAATGAAACAAGGGGACCTTTAATAAACATAGCTAATTTCATATTCACTCTCCTACCTCTGGGGGTCCTAAGGCTTGTCTCACTCTGAGCGCAAACAGACGTAGACGCTCCGATTTTCGCGATTCAAGGTCATCCTTCACAGATTTGAGTTTGAATCTTGGCTGTAGGTAAATGATCATTTAATATGAACTAATATTGCACTTTATTTATGTGCTAAGCTGTATATATGCTATTGTAATTCCCATCAGAAAAGCAGTACTTCTGGCACAATAGTCATGAAGGACCGTCATTGAGGCCGTGATGTAAAGGTGATGTAAAAATGTAAAGACGGGCATAGCTGGTTTACTGTTCACTCTATAAAGCTCTTTCAGCAATGCCCTCCATATGAAGACAGTAAGGATTAAATGGCTGTTTTGCTTATGCGTCTTTGATCGTGACCCTTCAAGGGTATTTTTGAAACAATATGATCCTTCTGCTCATGTGTAGCTGGGTCTAGTAGGGCATGATTATGCACATGTAGTGGCTCCCTCTGCCTGTGTGAGCTGGAACTGCCCTTTATTGCCTCTCCTGGATTAGAAGTATGCAGAAACACGTTCAGGAGTTGTTCATTTTTCCTCTTCAGTGACCTTGGCTGTCTAAAGCCCCAGGGTCTTGGATTGGCAGAGAGCTGGATTGGTAGAACCTCGCCAAGAGAGAGAAGCAAGCCAAAGTCTCTCTCTTTCTCTCTCTGTCACTCCTCTCACTCTCACTCTTGCTCTTTTTCTGCCACCCACTTCCCTCCACAAGTACAAAGGCTGTTGCTATAGCAATGAAACATGCTAGAAATGTGCTCAATCTCACTTTTAGCCTCTCAACCATATTAGCATATGATCCATATCAATTCTATCTTTACTTCTGCCCTACGTGCGTGCACATATTGCTCATCAGGCAAAACACGGGATCCATTTGTGTGTGGGTCCTCCTGCCGAGGCGCAGATACTCTTGTTCATCTATATGCACATGCTTTCTCCTGACAAGTGTCAGGAGAAAAATGAAAAGTACATGTGCCTTAGGATTACTGCAAAGCTTATGTGCGCTGCTCCTAGCAGGTTCTCTCAATGCTTTGACCCCGTATTTTATCTATTTTATCTCCTGGAGTTTAAGTGTGGACTTGGCATCAGACGTTCTTTCTGTCCTGTAAGTCTTTCACTTGAGCTCTCACAGTTGTGCCAGTGTAAGCATTTATTATTTAGTCTATTGATCTGAGCATTTAGGTTAACTTCTCTGCCCTCCTGGCTGTACTGAAAACTTTCACGCAGAGCAGTTTCAATTAGAAACGGGTATTGCACACAATCCTATCTCTGTTCATCTCCTGTTTTATTGGCTTTCAGTCCACAAAAAAGTGAAACTGCAAAAATGAAGCTAGCTGCATCTAGATAGATAACTTTGGCATCATTTTGAATGGGACAACTGTTAGTTTTCTGCAGAGCCGCTTTCCTCCAAGCTGCCTCGCTACTTTCTCACTTTGTCTCCTCGCTTGTCCATCTTCTCTATAAACAGAGAGCACCAAAGGTGTTGTTTGCTTTCTTTAATTTTTTCTCCAGCAGATGAGTCAGCTATTAGCATATTCTCTTCATTATGGAAAGGATGTGCTTGGGCCATCTGAGTGTCACAATGCCTGAGCATTATTAAAAGCCTCTCAGGGGATACCTGAGGCATTTAAGCCTCATTTAGCATATGCCATTTCTCATCATTCCCTGCTGTCATTCAGAGATCCATACTTTATTTCATTTTATCTTCCAACTACTGATGGCCTGAGATGTTTTCAGTTTCTGAGCTCTCCCTATCCATGACTGTCTCTCCCATCTTTCACCTCCTTCCTTCAATCTTTCTCCCCTCCAGTGATCCACTTCCCTCTCTTCACTCTGAGCAAATCTGTAATCTATAATTTTGCAGCTGACTGGGAAGCAAAGTGGTGAAAATTGTTAGTTATTGGGACATTTGGGAGATGGCACTAAGATAGGATCCTGTAAGGCACTTCCTGCTCGCTGGCGCTGGTGTAACACCTAGAACCTATTTCTGATAGTGTTGGCTTAGCAATGTGGCAGCATGGACTCCTGTTTGGCCCCACAGTGTGAGCCATAAGATGACAACTTTTTTATGTAGCTGTCATTATAGTCACAGTAAGCATTTACAGTGCAGTAAATTACATGTAGGTTTTGGAAAATAAATATATCCAGGACCTTGTAGACCTTGGTAACCTATTGTAGATTTAAAGAAATACTCCCCAAGTTTAAGTTTAAAGCTGCAGTGTGAGAGGCCAAACAAATGTGCACAGTTCTTATTACACCTGTGTCCGGTAGAGCGCTACATACCCGTATTTTACAGTATACCACAATTTGTTTCAATGGATTAAATTGAGGATTTTGATCTGGGCTGTAAAAACAAAACAAACACACAAACTAGAAACACAAAACACAAACTATCAAAACATCATGGTCCAATAGATTTTTACATTTTTCACAATTTGTTACTGTTGTTGTTGACTATACAGCGACTTGATTTTCTTGTTACCCTAATTATGATATTCCCTTAGATTAATCATAAAATCCTGGCATCACTTCATCTGCTCTCGTTTCTCACATCATACTGGGTTACATTATTTGGTTTGGCATAGATTTTTATGTTTATGCCGACTCATATACTAGCTTGTGACCCCTCTGCCCAACGTTTAGTGTTCCCTCTCAGTTGCTTTCACTTATGAGGTGAATGTGTTAAGTGCTGCATGATGGAAACACATACTGTCTTAGCTAACGTTTAGTTAGTGTTAGCCTTGTCCTCATTTTATTGATCCAGCTGTTCTTAAATGACAGGGTCGCATCAGCAATGGTTTATAAACTTTGCTAAACCAAGTTTTTTTCTTAACCTCACAGGAATATTATAATTAACTGAAAAATCAAAATCAAAGTCACCAGAACTTAATCTTAGTGAAGCCAACAAAAACAAAGCTGATAAAACTCTGAATGCTATTGAATCATGCCAACTTCATAGTTTGAATTTTCTCTACTTTTACATTTTTACAGTGTAGGTCTGTGGGACACAAATCCCTTTGGAGTTGCATCACAAAAGGCATCCGGCATAAAAAATCTGCCAAATTGAACATTGTTCAGCTATCAGTTGCCTACTGTAGTGACCCATGTGAATAAGGGAGCAGCTGAAAGCAGCCAGGACCACGAGGGGTTTAAATCCCATGTGAAACCAACAGTTAGCATTCATTGCTTCTTCTTTTTTTTTTTTTTTGGTGGTAGAGACTTTGACAATAGACATTGCTACTCTCTTCCTTTTGTTTTAGTTGTCCCGTTCTAGATTTCTACAGCTTAAAGTAAATTTGGTTTTAAAATGTCCTGCTTTGGAGTATATGATGGGATCTATGGCATCACATCTCCCTCAAAAGTGTCAAAGAAACACTTCAAAAGAGAAAAAAAGAAGAAGAGGAAAACAATCAACATTCTGAATAACTACAGTTTACCACTGGACAGATTTTCACTTGTCAACACATCAGTGCAGATTCTCACATTCTTCCTGGAGCGGCGATAAAATGTCTGCATGAAAGCTATAATTAAAATTACTTGTTTAAAAAGGTAGTTTTATAAAAGTATATAGTTTACTAGTTAAAATGGATTGAATAGATAGAAATATCATATTAAACACCTTTAGGCTATGAAATAGGCCTAACTCTACAACAGTCGCCCTTCCGACAACTTAGGAAGTGTCCTTAGACTTTATGTGCCAATAGTAAACTTGATAAATCAAATACCCTTCTACACTTCTGTATAATTAACAAAAATAACTGCTTGCAAATGCACAGCAAAAAGAAAAGCCTGCTCTGTTTTTAGAAAGTTTTGTGCTTTTTTGAAAGGTGTAGATAGTGAAGAGATTTTAGACGGTCGTATGTTTTGCATATACCTATTTGAACACCGATCTTTACGTGCACCCAGCTGCTTGTTCACTCGCATGTCAAAATTAACCACTCCATTCAACATGACAGTTTTCAGACCTGAATTCAAGCTTTGTTTTTGTAATAGGGATTGTCACAGCACATTGTAAACACCTCCCTGAAGGTAAAATGTCTTCAGCAAATGTAGAAATCACAGTTTAAGGTTAGAGTGTGAGCATTATGGGGTTTAAGTACACCGGCACATAGAGGTTCATGTGTATCCGGGTTGACTGAGATGTCTTACTCAGGAAGATGGTGCATTATAAAGAATAATAATTGAATATAACTTTTTCTGTCCTAAAACAATAGTCAGGTGATAAACTGACTCCTCCTCCCTGTGCTGCATCTGACATCCACAGTCTGACCAGCCTCCCCCTTCGGCAAAGTCGCCCCCAGTTTCTCAGACACAAGTGCAGATCTGTTGACTTCTGACTCAATTTAGCCTCAAGTCCGACCTGTGTACAAAAGAACTTGAAGTAAGAGGTAAGAGTCCATAAAAACTCAAACCCAGGACCATGACAAGTTTATACTCAGTTTGTTGTTATGCCAATCTATTTTGGTTTCATACACAAAAATCAGGTGAACTATGCAATTCCTCAGTTACCCAAACGGCGCTGAAGCTTTGGGCCCATGAGGTCATTACTTCCCTTCTCATGCAACCACTGCTGCGTTCCTAAGTAATTGCCTATTGATTCAATGAAATTTGTTAAAAGTAAAGCTCCCATTGCCTGACCTTGGAACAACTCAACAATCAAACGCAGAGAAAGTGATGACACTCATGCAGATAAATTGTCATTTAATCAGGATAGAGACTGATGAGATGAGACA